>OZ023208.1:64911367-65053867 GCA_963995525.1 Escarpia spicata | reverse complement strand
CAACATACCTATAAATAGTGTAGACTATATTTAATAATGGATGCCTTTCTAACCGTATTTACGCAGACGTATAGGTCTAGCTAGTGCCATACTTATAGAAAAAACTTGACAGAGGGAACTAACGATACGTAGGGCGAAAAACACAACTAATTGTTATTTGTATTGACAACGAATAGGAAAATATTGTAACAACTAAAACATGGTCAGAATCGTATCAATGTTCAGTGATCAACTGAATATAAACAGAAGTACGGACGCCAACACAATTACAAAGACACGGTCCTACCTTCCGAGCCGGTTGTCCGGAATCAGCAGTCAGAATTTTCATCGGGCAGCTGGGTCGCGTCGTAAACGAGACTTTGGAAAGTCAGCGTTGATGCTCCACCGGGTATCCTTTTAGGCCGGTGATTATATCAATGCTGGATGGTAGTGGCGAATCCGAGCTCTGGGTGCAATTAAGTTTCCCCGCACTGTAATGAAGAAAGACGCTGGATAACCCACAGTGATATCGCAGGCCGGTGTTGGAGGTTCACGACATTCACACCCCATATACCATAACATTTTCTGTCTTGGGCCTGGTTGGCAGAGAATGACAGCTTATAGCTTGTAATGCCAACCAAATGTTGTGGTAGGCCAGTGGTAGGCCAAGCATCGGAACTGCCATTGTTAGACCAAAATTGGCCCCATCTTAACCCAATGTTTGTTGCCAACATTGGCCCAATATAGTAACATACATTGGGCCAATACTGGCCCGAGTTGGCCATGAGTTCAGTGAGCCCCCGGGAGCTCTGGTCCTTGGTTTTTTCATCGGCGTTCGGGGAGCTCGGGTCCGTGGGGCACGTGACCCAGTCTGGGACGGGTCCATAGAGGGTAATCTATGGGAACCTCCAATTGTACCCTCCCCCATTCAACCAAGCTCAGAGGCGCATAAAAACAAAATAATTGGTCAATCTGAAAATCCATAAGCATTATTCGAGTTGTCAAAATATGGGGTCAAGGCGCTAGGGAGCTATGGTTCTAAAGATAAGTTTTGAAATGCATGACGACAGAATTTTGTAATATTTTCAACTGATCTAACACTAAGATGGAACCTATTCCAAAGAGTTGGTGCAGCAACAGAAAAAGCCCTAGTTTCAATGTTAGTGTTGACTCTAGGAACAAAAAGTAGGCACGAACTAGATCATCGAAGCTCTATAGGTTTTCTTACAGGAGTAAGTAGTGAATGCAAATAAGATGGTTGCTTACTGGACAGTGCCGGGTATGTAATGGTACAGATCTTAAATATTATACGATATCGTACAAGAATCCAAAATGCAAAGACTTCAAAAGTGGTACAGAAAAACGAGCAGATCATCTTGTAACTACAGAAGTTTTCTTCGTCTTTGTTTTCTTCTTCTTATTATTATTATTACATCGCTTTATTGTAATTGCAGTAAACGGCCACGATGACTTCGATATGTGGACTATACAAGTTCTACAATGCGTGCGATAGGGCAACAGGACCATGCAAGTTCACGAAGCGGCTGCAAAGCTTTAGGCTTAGAGACTTACATTATTCATATATATCGGACTTTAAATACGAAGGTATTAAAAAGCTTGTGTCGTTTTAATTTATTTAAAGTAACCATGTTTGGCAGGAGAATAAATTCCTTTCGCTATTGAAACACCCTGGTAAATCACACCACCTCCTCCCCGACAGTGATTTGTGGTTAGTTGGTCGGCTTGCAGATTCCTTCCACAGCTTACTGTCAGTCATTTTAACCGGATATTGTTTTGATCTAAAGTAAGTTAGCCTTACCTGCGACATGGCTAGGAACCGACACTGATAATCAGGTTATAAACGAACTCGTGCCATCTGTTTACACAATACAACACATCTTTCGACCCAGTGAGAAGCGCGGTGGAGGTGAGGCCGTACTCTACAAATGCGGATTGACCATTAAGACTGTGGATTCTACACGCAATGGCATGTTTACACATTTCGAACATATGGACTGTACGGTCACTTCCAATGATGTGAATGTGAGATTATGCAGTGTTTAACGTCCGCCTCCCTCTGAGCGAAACGGTTTTAAGAACAGTGTGTTTTTGACGAGTGGAGTTTGTACTTGGACCGCCTTGCTGTTATAACCAACGATGTAATCATAACAGGTGACCTTAATTTCCACCCCGACAACATTAAAGATGCAGATGCGGTGCGCTTCAATGGCACGTTGGAAGTTCACGGATTGGTACAACACGTGGTGGGACCCACGCACAAGATGGACGTTGTCATCACCCGGGACATTAGTACCTTGTTGATTGGGATGCCAACAGTTTCTGAGCCATGTCTTGGGGACACAAAGGGTAACCCTTCCTGCGACCATCTGGCTGTGTGTTTTATAATTAATGTAACGAAGCCAGACAGATTTCGCCAGCTGGTCACTGTCAGGAAGCTTCGGGACATTTATATTCCGGAATTTATCAAGGATTTAATTCCAATTTTTAACAACACGGATAAGCCGCTAAATGACTTGTACACGTCTACAATACGGGAACTGAAGCTGTTGTCGACCAACACCCTCCTGTCCAAAGAAAGTTGATAACACTGAGACCAAACGCGCAATGGTATTCAGATGAACTGAGACACGCCAAACACGCGAGCAGGCGAGCAGAGAAGGTATGGCGGTGAACCAAACTCACCGTTCATCGGCAGCTGTTCAGGGAGCAATGCAATGCAGTTAACAAACTGATGATCAGTGCAAAAAAAAAAAAAAAATTCTACAAAGATGAGAGACTGCGGCAAGGATCAGAAACAAATTAACGAGACATTAAATTTTGATGGGTAACACGGGACACGTAATGTTACCAACCCATGAATCGGCCGAACAGTTAGCTACTGGTTTCGGTGACTTTTATATGAACAAAGTCGCTACTATCCGACGTAACATTGATACCGGCAACCCAAGTGATATGTACGAAACAGCATTGGACGATGACGTCATGTTTGACGGAATCCCGCTTCAAAGGTTTCTGCCAGCCACCCATGATGAGGTGAAGCGAATAATCACAAACTCGAAATCTTGGGGTTATTATGAACAACGGCTTAACAATGCAGAAACAGGTGGATGCGATCTCCAAGTTATGTTTCTACCACATCCGAAATATTGGCAAAGTCAGGCAATACATCACAAATGACGCCTGTAAGATTCTAGACCAGGCACTGTTAACATCTCGCCTGGATTATAGAAACGTGCTGCTGCAAGGTTTGCCTCAGGTACCAATTGAACGATTGCAGAGTATACAGAACTGCGCCGCTCGCCTAATCACCAGGACACGCAAGAGCGAGCACACAACGCCTGTGTTACGCGAACTACATCGGCTAGTAGCCTGTGAAATACCGGCTTAGCTTTAAGGCTAACACCTGTACGTATAAAGTGCTCAACGGATTGGCACTGGCATACACGAGTGACATTGTGTAGAAACATCAAACTACTCGTACCTTAAGATCAACGGAGAAGTCATTTCTCGCCGTACCTGTGCTGCTGACTGTAACTTATGGTGAACGTTCGTTATTTCAGCCGACACGCGGCCGTACTGTGGAACGACTTGCCTGAGAACATTAAACAACTGAACACTCTCAGCTCTTTCAAGAGACATTTAAAAACTATCTTTAAACTGGCGTACGATTGACGTGATCGAGTCACGCTCTCATTTTAATGACATTGCTATACACTAATGATTTATTCGTAATGTTTTATTCATGTGTGTATTATAAGTGTAATTTCTATGTATCTATTTATTTGTTATGTTGAAATAAACTCTTTTACACTACGTATTTTTTTTTTATAATCTATATTTTATAGTTTTATTTAATTTATGCTGCTTTGTTTAAAGCGCCTGAGAGCATTTTATTGCAAGTAGATTATTAATTCCGATATTATTATTAAATGATTGGTTGATTGCTGACGGTGCCTTTTTCGTCATTCGATGCATAAATTCGTAAAAAAATCAAAGAAGTGTGGTACTGTTTGTTTCACACAGTTGTGCCGTCAAGGATGTCAGTTGATAAACAACGAAGATACGCTAATTTTCAATACCTATAGCTTTCATAATGACACTCGCTAGATGCATTGCAGTAGGATATTTGCGTGGGTCGTGCAGTCAATATTTGCGTGGGTCATGAAGTAGATTAGGCTGTTGCGGGACACGTGGGTCGCGGTGACGGCACTCAGAGGATCGCACTCTCAATCGAATCCTTTTGATGCCGTTTCGAACCTTGTGCAAGTTCGTTCAATCCACGCTGTCCCAGTTCACTTAGCTGTATGAGTGAGTACAACGCTATATACAGACATTGGAAGGTATTTGTGAACGAATAGTATTCTCGTACCATTTGCCGTGTATCCGACGGCGTCCCAGATAAGCCGAGATGGTCTTCAATTGAACATTTATGCAAGGTGTGAAATGTAAAGCGCTTTGAGCAGACCTAAGCACTGCATGCCATGTTATAAAAGAACATACATTTTACGTTAAGCATAGTGAATGGTGTTTGTAGACATAAAATAAAGCGAATGTTGTGGTAAGCTGTGCCAAACAGATTGCAATGTGCGCTTGGCATGTTTGTTAAGGATACAGTTCCGTCGGCAAATGCATGCGACAGATCGAACTCCTTGGAGGTTGTCTTGAGTATCACAGAATCGCATGGCAATTCGATGAGCTAGCTCATTGCATATAGCTAACGACGCGTCGTCGATATCCTAATGGAAGATATCAACAATTAACTTTCTGTTGCGAGCTCTGAGTAGTAGGCCTATACATATGTGTCCGGATTTCCAGGGTTTATTCTGGGGTACTGATACGTGTCCGTTGATGGCGTTCGGCAGTAGCATCGTGATATCGAAAGCGCAGACGAACTGTACAATCTCATTGATTTTTTCTCTTCTGTAGTTGGACATTCAGCAGATTGAGATGCGCCTTGATGTCCAATGCATATGAGGGTCAACGAATTTCGGTAAATCTGAAGCCTCTGTTCCACAAACAAGCTAATCCCGTGGCTCGATCAGCTGATACACACGGCGCACCATAGCTCCTCAACTCAGCCAGCACGCTTCGCAGAAGTACAGAAGGTCTCTTAATATTGCGCATTCATATCGGCGAGAATGTGTTGGAACTGCCGGTGGTTTAGGCTACCAGCACGAATGTTGTCTTCATGATCACGCTCATTGTGTTTTGGCTGTTTCATTTACATGCCACCAAGACTTTCTTGAGGGATGATGCAGTGAATGATCCAGCGGGTTCTTGCGCCCACAGAAGGTGCACCAATTAAGTGTCATCATCCCGCGGGTTGCATTGTGTACATGTGTAATCTCGCGTCTAGTCCGTGAGCCGCATGTAACATCTGCGCGGGCCGCAGTTAGCCTACGGGCCGCAAGTTGCCGACCCCTGCAATGTGGGATATTAAGCCCTGTCTCAGATAGCATTTCCAATTTGGGCCAACATGGTTGCCAACATTTGGTCAAGATCCGGATGTCTGTCGGGCCAATGTTGGTCCAACATTGGCAGTTCCGATGCTTAGCATAGTACTGGCCTATCAACATTGTCACAAGGCTGGCATTCCAAGCTACTGCCAAGAAATTAATGGTTGCCGATTTACAAGCAACATTGGCCCAAGGCTGGCATTCCAAGCTATAGGCTGCTATTCTTTGCCGAAGACGGAAATGCTATCTGGGTTCTCGCTGTGCCGAGAAGAGAGTGTTGGCTGTCGCTCACAAAAACCTCCAACTGAAGTGAACCTACGTTGCCGAAATATTTACCCAGCTAGCACATCTACGTAGATACCACGTGGTAGCCACGTTGCGCTGACGTTGTGACAACGCGGCATTTTACGTAGAAACTACGTGGTTTTGTTGGGTCGCAGTTACGTGGTCACAACGTAGTTTTCATGTGCAATTTCACGTTGCCACAACCTTTAGAACACGTTGATGACGTCACAACGTGGCATTTTCTACGTAATTACCACGTGGCAGTCACGTTGCGCTGACGTTGTGACAATGTGGCATTTTATGTAGAAACTACGTGGTTTTGTTGGGTCACAGTTACGTGGTCACAACGTGGTTTTCATGTGCAATTTCACGTTACCACAACCTCTAGAACACGTTGATGGTGTCACAACGTGGCATTTTCTACGTAAAAGTGATTTTATATGGTCGCAATTACGTGGTCACCACGTGGACATTTCACACGGAGACATCACGTTATTGCCACGTTTAGTACACGTTACATTCAAACAAAAAGTATTGTTAGTAACGTTGGGGTGATCGCATAAGTTAGCAGAGCCCCCAAAAACGTACAGCAGTACTTATTGGTGAGTGGACTGGTGATAATTACAATCGTCCAAACATCCTGAGGAAAACTCGCTACATTGGCGCCACCTATCAAATAGTTTAGATTTAATATGTATTAATCGCTAGGTGGCGCCAATGTAGACATTTTCCTCGTACTAGAAGTTGAAAGGCTCAGCACACAGTTTTCCCATTGGCGACCATGTTAATGTTTTGTGTTATTATAAGAAAACGTGACCTATAAACTTTCTTAAACTTCCCACCTGCTGTTATTATCATCTCATTGACATGCTGGTCGATCTTAGTCAAAATCTAATATCTCTAGCTCTTGCAAAATGCCTGTATGTATGACACCTGTCAATATTTACAAATGCATGCAGGCAGTAATCCGGCTAAAGTGTCAACTAGCCAAATTGCTGCCAGATACCCTTCCGCTTAGTAAAATCAGCTAAAAGACACCATTTTACTGTGAACAGCTGCTACAATCACATCTAGAAATCTGACTACTCAAATGCACTTATGTCTGAGCAAGTGAACATTGTAAAAAATCATTTCTCAAAAATACAATGCACTTTTTTTCGTTTGTAATCAAGCAGGAAGTCCAACAGTGTGCTGACCCCAAATAGGCATGGTGATTTTGGAGAAAAATGTTGAAAACAACACACTTTATAGGCACCAAAGTTACAAGCACTCTGCAATTTTATGTTTTGTAATCCCTCCAGTTGTTTGTGTTTTATGCACATTTCAAAGGTGCCACCAAACTTGGCAAGGCACCAGAAAAATCAGCACTTCGCTGTTGGACAATTTGTAATCCAGCACAACGTTCTCAGGTGGCACTATAAACTCCTGATACAGTTTTCCAGAAAGTCCAATAAGTGTTTTATAAGAAAATTCAATATAGGCAGTTGTTACGTTACATTCAAATGTATATTGATTTTTTTACCTTGTGCCCTATTTACAAAGGTAAACATCAACAAAAAGTCACCTTAGGGTGTGAATTCCTCAAAGGCTAGATGTATCAAGCAGTTCAATTACATAATATTACACAGCTTAATTAGCAGACATTCAGAAAACAATGCCACTTGCTTAATTGGCCAGAAGGTCCAGTCAGTAGACAGATCTGATAACAGGCTCTGGCTATGGCCTACTCCAGCTAATCACTGTCCTCCGACTTCATTAGGGTCAATGACAACATATTCACTTGTGTTTAATTAGCTGAAGTAAACAAAAAACGATTGATGAATCACCCTGCTGCAATGTTATTGGTTCATTTTCATTCAGATTTTCAAATTGAGGCTTAACTACTGGCATACGCACCCCACCCCCCTTATAAGACATGTGTTTCGTCACTGTGATTTTGACTTGCAGACTGATGAGAAGTCTGTAATATCCAAAAACGGTTTGTCCCATTCAACTGTAGTTTTGACATACACGTATTTTCAGTAATTGTTTCAAGATATTTGAAGTAAAACGCGTCCTCCGACATTGTGCAATGACTATAGCGTGCTTTCGTTGCCAGGCTCTCTACTTGGGCTCAACACACTGTCAGTTTTCCCATTGGCGACCATGTTAATGTTTTGTGTGATTATAAGAAAATGTGACCTATAAAGTTTCTTAAACTTCCCACCTGCTGTTATTATCATCTCGTTGACATGCTGATCGATTTTAGTCAAAATCTAATATCTCTAGCTCTTACAAAATGCCTGTATGTATGACACCCGTCAATATTTACAAATGCATGCAGGCAGTAATCCGGCTAAAGTGTCAACTAGCCAAATTGCTGACAGATACCATTCCGCTTAGTAAAATCAGCTAAAAAGACACCATTTTACTGTCAACAGCTGCTACAATCACATCTAGAAATCTGACTACTCAAATGCACTTATGTCAGAGCAAATGAACATTGTAAAAAGTAATTTCTCAAAAATATAATGCACTTTTTTTCGTTTGTAATCAAGCAGGAAGTCCAACAGTGTGCTGACCCCTGAACTCGGCGTGTTCGTCGGCGCTATCCAGCCCACGGTTACGTGATCATGTTTCACCCGAACTCGTCTTCTTCGTCCTTAATGCATTTCGTCTTTCGGTTTCTGTTATTGTGACATCACTGACTTAGATAAATCATAAGATAAGTTGCGCATCGTGCCATTCACGGGCAGTTTTTTTAAATAAACAAATAAAAATTAAATTTAAGAAGTTTACAGCATTATGCAAACGCGTGCCCTAAGTAATTGAGTAAGTTTTAGTACTATATATAATATTATACACTACACTTTTTTGGGACTTTACAAACCAGTGACACATGATCATGATTTACATTAAACACTTTTTAATTCATTGCTCTGGAAGCATTTTATTGCATTTAAATATTCAAACAACAGTACAGTATATTACACAGTTGTGAACATGATGGTCTAAAAATACAATAAAACGTTCGTTATAATATATTATGATGTATTTCACAAGAAGGAAATTATATAAAGAGTATTACAACAATCACAAATAAACAAAGGCATAATAATTAAGCTGTCTACACATCTACAAAAATCACAAAAACACCAAGATAAAGCATCGTTCAACACAATTAATGGTTTCTATAGGGAAACTTAAGCATAGAAAATAAAGGTAAGTTCTTATATAATGTAGTATCCAGTCATTAGAACTTACACTACTCCCTGACAGACCTAGCTATACATATATATCTTTATTATAATTTGTAAATGTATAAAATGTAAATATCAAAACCCTTTAAAATAAGTTTATAATGAACTTATTAAACTGTTCCCAATTGCATTTCAAATGGCCATCAAGAACCTTCCATTTACTTCATCCAAACTGCCAATAATAAAAATAAATGAACAAACTACCCATATGCATGTGCACAGACCGCTGCGTTAGTCCAAGATTGGGCTCCTAAGAAATCATTAAACATCTCAGTCACTCTTGGAGGAAGGCGAAGACGATTCAACAATATCGATGTCATTGGTGCGTTTCTTTGAAGCCGGTGCCTAAACAGAAGAACATAAAAATACTGTTTAATTCAGATATTTAACCATAAAACAAGCAGTATTCATTATATTAAGAGTACAGTGAGTTAAACAATCATGACATGAGTTTCTCACACCAGTGTGAAATTAAAATGTGTGGCCGCTCAAGGCCGCACCATGTCCGTTTTCAAAACAAGGTGAAACTTATGACACCACCGACATTGCATGTCACTCTGAATTGGAAAACACATATTTTTTCCAACATTTTTATAACTACAACTCAGTTGAAATATAAGATAGCATTGATGAAATACACAGATGATCAGCATCACAGACTTGCTAACAAATGGACAAATCATAGAGCCAGCCATGAACACATGCTCCATGTTAATTAACTTTGTTAGTCTTAGAAGACATGTTATGGTTGACCACAACTATTTGTTGACAGGGTGGATTAGTATCTAACCCATTGCAGGGCTTAATATTCTCTTTTATTATAGCCTTATTGCAAAGGGAACCAAAATATACTGCAGGGTTTCTCACATGAGTAGTCACTTTTTTGCAAGAAGACAGCTAAAATATATCAAAATCCAGTATCACCTTGTATTTTGGCCCTCCTCTTTTCTTGGGTGCATGTTTCAAGGTATCTGCAATGTCAGCCTCCACATCAGATGCCTTTGCTTTAGGGTGATTCTTCAGGCATGCTTCTAGAGAAAAAGGAGCAACACACTGTTATATAAAAGCAGGCTACATGAACATATATCAATTTGTTTTACAAAAAAAGTACAGAAACATTAATTTATTATAGTAAGAAAAGCAGCTAAGTCTGATGGGGCGCAGTGGTCGAGCAGTTAGAGTGCTGGACTGTCATTCAAAGGAAAGGGGTTCAAATACTTGTGCCGGCCAGGCAGTGGATTGGTATAGTTTCATCCACGATGTTGAAATTTGGGCAATTTCGTTCACCCTACGTGGCCTGTATTTTTCGGAAGACACTAGGCCGTTGGTCCCTTCTATCTGGTGTCTATGCTAGAGGAAGTAAAAGATCCCATGCAGGTAAATGAAAAACCTGTCATGGACTCACTGAGTGCTAGAATCATCATCAAAATGATGTTTGTCGTATAATGGAAGAAGAACCCTATAAATTACAAGACAACAATCAACAATAATTACTTTGTTATATAAGAAAGGCCATTTATGACATAATTAAACTTACTGTTTATGACTCTGGCTACTGACAGCTGGATAAATGCAATCTTGCCCTTCTTCCCTTTCAGGCTGCAGCCACACCATAAGCCATTTGTTCTGACATTCCTCAGCATTCTACGCACAAAGTCGCCAACAGTGTGTCCCCCAGAAAAGCAAGTAGCACGTCTGCAATGTAGTAGATAATGAATATTTGTTATGAAACTCCTCTAAGACCACTGTGAACAGAAATAAAATATGCTTCTGTCATATATGAAAGGCAGTTTGCACAAACCTACTTCAGTACAATGTACTTTTATCATGCTAAAATCATCTGGAATAATTTTTTGCCGATTCAACCAACCACCGTTACTTACTTGACTCCACTTAATATCTAAATAATCTATCAATGCTGTAGTGATAATTCACTCTTCACTAGAGTAAATGCACTGTATCTTTGCAGAAATATTGGTATATAACTATTTTAATATCAATGTAGATTTTAGCATCAAGACAAAATGAGGATTGATTTTCTCAAAATTAACATATATACCAGTTGCTTCTTGAAGGTGGGATCAGCCAGTTTTTCACAAAGAATTCCGAGTTCTTCAAGTGTATTGATGGGACTCGGTAGCACACCCTCCAGTTCTTCTCCTGCTGCTCGACTGACACTGGTCAGAGAGCGCAGTATCTGCATCATTTCAGCCACTGTTTTCTCCAAGCTTTGCACGCGCAACAGGGTTCTGCGTTGCAAACCTATCACCAGATATACACCACACTGATTCCAGGAAACACTAACTGTATTTTACAACTATACGAAGCACAAAATGGACATCATAATAAAGGCATTCTTGATTCCTCATCAGCGGACATTCTTGAATCCTCATCAGCGATAAGGCTCCTCTTTCCGAGATCTACAAACATGCAACTAGCAACCGCAGTATTTCGGCTACCATACAGCCACACAATTTCTCGTCAGCACGCGCATTTTAAAATAGGTGAAGCTAAACTTTATTGTGTATTGGTTAAATACAATTATTCATCGAAATTCGCGTTCCAGCGCAATAGCTGAAAACTGTGATTTGTTTTAAGCCAGATGAGTTTGTCTACTGGGTTTGCAGCTTATAAGAAATACACTCGCTACACATCTAAAATTGTTGATTGTTGAGAAGAGCCTCTTTAACAGTCAGTAGTTACCTTATTCAACGTACTAAAATTAAAAAGCCGCACCTCTCGTTTATTTTTAACAGAAATCGTCGTCACCCCGTTCATTCACCAGTATTTTGTTTGCATCTGTCACCTCTGAGTGACTACAATTAGAACTCATAATTTTATGTTTGATATAAAACTGGCTTCTTGTGTAATTGTTACCCCATGCGTTGACATAAGAGGAGACCCTGGGATAGTGTGAAGTCCTTCTGCATGGCTAATTGGATGCAATGGTCCTTTGACACACATTCCTCTAGTGACTGCCCTTTTCACACATGGCATTGGAGATAGACCCTCAACGAGGCTTCCATATATTAAGTGATAATCACTTAATAAATAAGGGTTCTCCCTTTAACGTTTGTACAAATCAGCCTTCCTTTACATTCCTTGTAATGCTTGAACACTATCCAGCAGCTTTTAGTAGGGGGGTTAACGCTTTTGAGAAACATGGAATACAATTAATTGTTCACATTTTAAAGATGCGATTTTGAGAGGGTTCACATTTTTTAGAAAGGGTGTTCACAAAAAGGGGGGTTCACGTGAACCCCGTGAACCCCCTGGCTACCAGTCAGACAACATGGCCGGCAGAATCATAAATTTTAGCAGTGTACCCGACAAGAATGACGCTTTCGCGTTGAACGCCAACACTCATACACAAGCAGACGTGTTGGCCCATTGCCCAGGGCGAAAATAGAACAATCCAATGGTTAGTTATGATGCTGGCACAAAAAACGTGGTCGCTCCCCGGACGCTGATTACCATGCTAGGTGTTATACTCTGCGCCAAAACATCCCGTCCCGTCGGCGCAAGCATGCTTCGTGTGCAGCGCGTTGACAGCATCACAAGAACTGCTCAAGTATATGGTTTCTGACATCGACCAGAGATACAACAACGTTGCTTTAACCATAGTGGGACACTTTGTATATAACCCATTGTCAGCATTCAGTCAGAACATGTAAATATAATGTTGGACCATAGATAAGCCAAAGGCTGCCTTTTCCACTTGGCATCTGGGGCTGATACTGCGGGTTGTAGTCTGGCTAAATCTACTCTCCTCGAAGACGAAGTAGATCTGGCGCTACGAGACGTCCACCCCGACATCGTATTCCTGCGAGGTGGGTGTAGTCACGTCACTGACGTGTTACGAAAGGGTATCCATGAATGCACGTGCCCATCTACTCGACAGTGCTGCAACTGTTGCTGTGTCAGTCCACCACCGTCTGCTGTTTTCTTCAAACTTAAAGAAAGCAGTAGAACCAGAGGACACAATGCGGCATTAGTCAAAGAACAGTGCAGGCTAGATGTGTGAAAATACTCATTCTCTCAGAGGACAATAAATGACTGGAACAATTTATCTGATGATTGTTTTAATGCTAGCAGTGTGGATATGTTAAACAAATACAGTTGATAGCTATATGGGGAGGGCGCGGACTATACGAAGTTGGAAAATTGATGGGCTCTCCTTGTCTGCATGCTGTCTGCAGCTTTTAGCTCTGGACAGTAATCTTGCTAAATCTTGTTAAATCTGTCGAAGGGTTATTTGTGATCAACTCGAAACTAAGAATTATCACGATATCGATGATCGGTGCATATGATTAATTACGCGATAATTCACTTGTACATTTTTTACAAGCTCCATGCCCAAAAATATATAATTGGGGGCGGACGAATAAATGTATTATCTTCGGTTACAATGAGTATGTGACAGTGTATGTGCAATCTCCATATTGGCTATGCAAACAGTAGCCTGTAAGCTAGACCAGGGCAGTGCGATAAGAGGTTAGGTTCCGTCATGACATTACATAGTGATACCGTGGTAAATAAAACTTGAATAACGTGTCAATTTACCACGTTCACAATAGCAATGCATGTCGTCACAAGTTCCAAGTGCCTTGGGTGTTTTCTTTTGGTTCGCGTTGCACCAGACAATCGTATTCCGGGTTAATCCAGCACGATGAAAAAGACAACGGCAATTTTATATATCTTTTCTCTCTTCTCTCATACTTTTGGTCTTTTGTATATTTTCTTTTTCTTCTTTTTCTTTTGTTTCCTCAAACAATAAACCAACCGTTGTTTAATTATCAATATTTATCGGTCAACGTAATATACAGGTACAGAGAGATAGAGATGGCCTGTCATCCGAAATGACGTCCTGCCATAGTTACGTTAACTGACGTCACTTCCGCAGATCACAACGCACTGCCACCAGTGATCTACTGTAGAAAGCAGTGGCCATGCGTAGTGAATCGTCATGTCCCATATACTATAGGGGAACGACGTGCAAAACGGACCCCCTGCCCAAAACGGGTATTATTATATTATGGTACTATAATTATACAGCTAAATTTGTGGTGAGACTGCTAAGTAACTAATAAATGGGCCCTAGTGAACATTGGTTGGAAGTGCGAAACGCACATTAAAAGAGGTCAGTTCAAGTTTTTCACACTTTTCTTAAAATGTGTATTTTCAAAATATCATATTTTCGGTTTGTGCGCTTTGAAAATTAGTTTTGAAAACATGGATAGTTTGTATTCAAATTGATAATCAACCCGAAGCCGTGAGGTGCGCCCAAAACGGGTCCTTTAATTTGGTAGTCCACTATACTATCAGGGGTTCACTAACGTCGATATGGTTTTGATAGAATACACACACACACATGCATTTGTAAGGTTTTATGGTGTTACATTAATTGACATAGAGTATTACATATTACCCAGTTGTAGAATAATAATAGTAATACAATTATTAAACAAAACAATAACATTTAGCAAGTAAAAAATCGGGTGGTGTTCTGAAACATCCCGTAGATATAGTAAGTTTAGTGGAAACACGCTACATTTGGCTCAGACGTAGTGAAATAAGTGGAGAAGATGATCCCGTAGAGAACAATTTATTATAATGAAAAATGTCAACTGTATAAGAAATCTCGCTCAAGAGGCCCTTACATTTTTGCACGCCCTGTATACCTTTTCTCAAAACCATATAAACTGTTGTTCACATAGTATGCTATTTTTTAAGATAAAACGCGCAAAGGACGAAATATTATATCCGCCTGCCATACGTTTAATATTCTGTTGGCAATACTTGCCGACCCTTAATAATGTTAAAGCGTGTCAGTCTAAACAACTACTTTTGTGTTTGTTTTTAAAACACATCGCAAATTGGTAATCAGAGCTAGCCCAATAGTAGAACGACGTGAATGAAAGTAGAGGCGAGTAGGTTTCGGCGCCTTGGTGGAGAATCACTGGAGATACACCTACACTGTTTCAAAATTAGCGTGTTGATGTTATCACTTACTTTTTTGTGGAGGGAGCTTCCTGCAATCCACGGACACAATAGTTGGCTTGATGTGCAAAATGGGTTCTGTTTGTGGTTATGTTTAGGGTTGAAGAAACTCTTGACAAGACTCAACAGGTATTTATCTGTATCTGTACGTCGGGGGGATTGTACGAGACGCGTTCCTTTTATTGCAGTTACGATTTCATTTTCACGAAATGTCGTACATAAGTATATACGAGGGGGCGACACCAAGCAGTGACCGGCCGTACGCTTGCCGTCCGCTGATCAATCGGCTCTGTTGTTTACCCATCGCGGCTTGGCACGTGCGGCGTGATGTCTCATCCGGGACCAGGCGCCAGGGCTCGGGCGGAGGCGTCGTCGCTAGTCGGAGCGGAGGCGAGCGGCTTGTCACTTGTGTCACTGTCACTTTTGCGACTGCTTCGCCGAACAGAGCAACGCGAATCATACACCCACTGCGGCAATCAGGTAAGCGTTGGGCAGCATTATATCTGATTGGTCACAGGAATATGGGGAAAAATAATCACAAAATACGTAGCATCTTGACGATATCTGCGTTGTAGTTCTCCGGGGATGGAGTCATGGACTTCCCAATGCAGGGGTAGACTGGCAGGCCCGTCATCGCTACGGTCAGGTTTTATGTGAATTTATGGGTGGCAGACGGACGCTTGTGTCAGTCAGGAATACGTTGTAAATGAAACAGGAACATTGTTCATTAAGGCTTGGGATAATTTCGTGTTTTTGTCGGCGCGACAGTTGACGCAGTAAGCGGGGGATCGCAACCTCGTCTCGACGTCTGTTTGTCGCACGATCGAGTCTATTGTTCTTTAACAATGATTCAATGTTGATGCTGACAGGTGTAAATGCTGCCAGACACAGCCACCCCAGTGTTTACCCCCTGATGATGACAGATGTCATTGAATTGAACTTGCTCAAATATGTGTACATACAACTTACAAGTGCAGTCTTCATACATAAATTATACGAATTTTGCTTTCTATAAAAATGTAAACAATACGTATGTGTTCATGCTATAATAGGCCTATGGCTACAAATCTATTTCAATGAATTCATCCTAGAAGGATATGCACCAAGTGGAATGATTGAATACCCTTGTTATATATCATATAATGGTTGTTACTATTGTTTCACGGTAATCTGATCTGTGCAAACATGTCTAAGTATACACACAATAATAAAACTTACAATGCAGCCATTGTATTGAGGCTGGGATGTATCAGATAGGTCCTACAGGTCTTGTTCCTTCCCTCACCAGGGGCAGTTAGGATAATGGAGACAATGTCCTTCTGCCTTACCTAACTGACTTTGCCAGGGGAAATAAATGATCTCACACAAATGGTCAGTCTGTTCAGTAGTGGACACACTAATTCAGCTCTAATCCACCACTGTTTTAACATATCCAACATAAAAACCCTTAAGTACTATGATGATATTAATGTGATATGTAGATATACATTTTAGAAGTTGTATGTTTAAATACTGGACTACTCAATTTTATACTTAAAGTTGAACGTACATTTTATATATACTTTTTATTGACCATCTATTTTTTATTTCATGTGTCTATATCTTTGTATTTAATTTATTCATTTATTTTTATTTACTTGTATTGTATGTATACAGTGTTCGAAATTGCACTCGTCTGTTTGTTCGGGGCAAGTGATTTTTGATCCGGACAAATAAAATGACTACATGGTTATCCAGTGGACAAGTGAAAATTTACAGTAAATAAACTTTTTATTTGAGGCAATTCAAACGTAAATGAAGTTCGCTAGAAATCATGCGTGTTGCAATTTTGATAGTGTGGCGACATCTTGTCGTTCCGCCGCCAGTGTGTTGTATGTCAGTGTTCGACCGAGTTTAACACAAAATCGTAAATCGTTCAGTATGGACGACGTACAACTTTGCTTCCACTCACGGATCATATTTGATGAACTTTGGAAATAGTAGACTTTGTATTGCTACCTGTTATTTGAATAATTATATAGTTTTAACCATTATTACGCTTAACCCATGCGGACTCGACAGTCTTCCAAGACCAAGTCATCAAACGTTAGCCGATCCAGATCGGTGGCAATTTTCAAAACTTGTAGTAGTAGTAGGTTTTATTTGGAACTGGCTCTCCGGTAAATCTATGGTGGTAGTTGATAAACGGAATATGAATGAAATTTTAGAAGTGTTGTATCTATGTAACATTTATTTTAACCATAAATTGCGAGTTTTTGAAGCCGAATTGTGCAAGACGTTGACATGTCGGCTTCCACCAACTACAGCGGTCTGCACATGGCAGCAATGTTACAACGTAACTAAATCTATAAATTATATTCCGCCTGATAAATGTAATTCGGGCACCGTTAAACTGTTTTATCATCATTTAAATGGTAATATAACATTTAGGAAAAATATGCATTTGTTTGCTGATGATCAATTTAATATTATCTTCATTAGTAAAATACAGAACTTTGTTAATATTGAAATTTATAGAGGTTAATTTTACCAAATAATATCAAATGATATAGTTTATTATGATTTTTGTGACGTTTCCTGGATTTGCAATGGTCGTGTTCCTGATGGTTGAGTGGCATCTTCAATGACAACCTTATACCAACATTTTACAGCAGTGTTATATGTTATATATATATATATATACCATATTAAATATAAACAGTTTTTGTAACATTATAACAAATAGCAAGGAAAACAATTGTCTCATTCCTATCATCGTAATAATTATTTGTTATTGATAAAAGCATTCATATCAGCATCACTAAAATATTGGTATACATCATGTAACGTGTCTACTTTTAATATTTGTGATGAATAATAATGATAATGGACCAGAAAATAGTTGCAAATATAATTTAGCAATTTCAAAATTTGCAGATTAAATCAAATGGTGTCTTTGATCACAAGTCACTCAGATGTACATGCAACGAAACAGCAGGAACATTGTGTTGTTGTCATAAAAACAAGACTGACTTTTTTACGTTTTTTCCGAAGCTTCGATTCCCCTTGACAACCACTAGGACAAGTTAAAATGTTGACGGACAAGTAGATTTCAAAACTTACTTGTCCGGCGGACAAGTAAATATTGTGGCTTATTTCTATCGCTGGTATACATATGGCCTTTTGTCTAAAATAAACATTATTATTATTATATAAAGAATATCTGCAGAATTTCTTAAGTAACGTTGTTGATCTTAAATAAACAATCAACCAAACAAGACATTTTGAAGAAGCCAGACACGTTTACTGAGAGGAAGGTTAGTGAAATTGCTACATGTTAGAGCCAAATGTAATGCAAATATATTTCAAGATATATTGAACATTCTAAGTGTGCATGCATGTTAGTAATATCCTAGCTTTAGGTGAGAGCTAAAATGTTATCGCTCTAAAGGTTTTTCCTCAAGAGTGAATATTAAATAACCTTCTTGTCTTATGTAGACCTAGTGTCCATTCATGTCCATTTCTACACGGTATATATTGGATAATGCTGTCACATCCAGTACATATATAATTGTTTATTCAGTGCACAATTGAGACTTCATTACCCACACACAACCAGACGAAACAAGTAACATACACCAATGTCATGTGACTTCTTCATTCTGTCAATGAGAACTGCGAGATGCAGTTTAAATATTCAAAAGAGAAAGAAGTCTCTTGTGAGGTAATTAAACTTGTTTACATCAGAGCTCCTTGTGAAGACTCCCTTATGCTATGCATAAGTGTTACGTGCAGATGTAGACACTTGTCAATTCTCATACGTAAAAGGTGCCACATTCGAGAGATTCTGGGTTCAAATCCTTTTACTGCTGTCTCGAATCTTGTGCAAGTTGATTCACTCGACGTTACTCCAGTTCACTTAGCTATATGAAAGAGTACCAGGCCATATACAGTGGTAGATGGTTGTGTCCAAATAATCTTTGTATGGTAATTGCAGCATGGCTCAATGCTTCCATGAGAAGTTGAAATGAAGTTTGATTGAACAGTTCTGCCAGGGGGTCAAATGTAAAGCTTTTGAGCAGTGTTAAGGATAGGATACCGTGCTGTATAAGAACTTACCTTTTACATAATTGGCTTGTCTTAAACACAAAGGCTAACCCTTTGCCATAGTTCAGGTGCGTGCACCCCCAGTCTTACGTTATTTACGGAATACTGATCTGCTATGATTAGGGAAACCTAGTATCATTTCGGATCAGGTCTCTCCATCTCTTCTGTTGTCTTCTCTCTTCCACTGTCCTGTGAAATATTTCTTGAATGCTTCACTACCCAAGTTCAGTCTTGGCATCAAATCATAAGACAAATGTGGCCAAACCACCTGAGACTTCTGTGTGTGATAACATCTGTGATGAATTCAACAGTGAATGTCTCCTCTCTGCTCTAATACATACCTGAAAATCGATACCATGGGAATCGTTTGAGTAGTTCTAAGTATAATACGATCAGCAATCTTCTTTTTCTAGAGTTTTATCTACTACATCATTGCTGAACGTCATACTATTCATTTTATATAACTAGTCTCAATCCTTGAAGCGTGGAAATATATAGAAAGAACATTCTGATCTCAATTTAGACTTTCAGCCTTTGTCTTACAAATTTGCTCAATATTAGTCTTCAGAAATACTCTCAAGGTCTCCCATTTCACATTCGAAAGTTGGACAAAACCTCGGCGTGATTTGTGGTACTCCCGTGCAGATCACACTGGTTTAATAAACAATATCCAGCCGGAAAAAAGGTGTGATGCAATTGGTTACTACTTCTGTCCAAATCCCAGATATGAAATCAGGAAACTAAATAATTCCAGAACATGTACATCATTATACAATCTTTATCGATTAGTCAAGAGTACCTAATCAACGTCTTCTGCTTGTCATCATATTTCTAAAACAATAATAGTATTAATTATATTAATTTGCATATGTATTGTTCTGAATTTATAACATGTGTTGAGTTGAGTCAATACGATCTTTGATCCAAGTATGCATCTAAGTTAGTTAAAAAATTTCTTTTGGCTACTAGCCTGATGTAAAAAAAGTAATGTAAGAGTAAGTTCTTATAAATAGCATCCCATCTTCAGGACTGTTCAAAACACTTTACGCTTCACTCCCCAACAAACCTGCTCATTCTTATTGAACAGTGACAGCTTCACAGAAAAGCACTCAGCCATGCTGCAATTACCAAGGTTCTGCTTGAAGACTGTTGATACATCATTACATGTCATGCCAGGTGAAACATTACACACATGTCTGGTGCCTCTCTACATCTCAACACTTCCTTGTACTTTGCCACATACAGACAAAAGACTGGACCATTGGCTTGTCAGTTCCGACACAGGTGAAAAAATAAGCTACTGTAACCAGCCATGTTTCTCTGTTGTGCATCGACCAAACAAAGGCAAGATGAGACAACTAATTTCTTTTTCTGTAACATTATGATATACTGGTTTTTCAGATTTGTTAGTGTATTGTAGTTATCCATGCTATGTTTTGACAGCAAATTACAATTGAGCAGGATTATGGCACTTTTTGATGAAGTCACTTATGTACATTGTACAACATAGGATGCTCAGCTAGGAACGGTTGTCATCTTTGATTCATTGAGTTAAATGTTAATTGTCACATGTTGACAAGCCACATGTTCAGCACCTTCTTGCAAACATTCCCAGTATACATGTAGGCTGTTCTGGTGACTTGGTTGACAACCCAAGCCACATGATAGAGGGCGACACAAGCTGGAGAGAACAGAACATGTCCCTGAGACACTAGAGGGTTGCTGGCTGTGTGGAGACATTATGACATGTCAGCAGCAGGCGTAACTGACACCAGTGTCTGAGGACTGTCTACATCTGAGATCTTTCCTCTCCTGACTACTTCCTTCTGCTTTGTCACCACTAGACATAGATCCAGTCTGTGGTTTGTCAGGAAATATAGTTATTTGTGTTTCACAGGTCTTGTTGTTGACGTTAGATGGATATGCATTCAGTGACTCAGATGCACCTGTAGTATTATGTTATCAGTTGATGATCAACTTTGGATGTTGAATTTGAATTAGTAAGGCCAGGGATGTTTGCATTGGCTGTGCCCTTTTGAATCACAATGGTGGTTATTTGAAAAAACAACATACCTCTGGGATTGTCATTGAAATAATACAGGTTTATGTTAACGTCTACACACCTTTTGTCTTTTCTTTTCAGTTAGATAACATCTAATTGGTGTGACCATGTCATAGCTATAATAATAATTATGGCTACTCACAATGGATAATAATAGTATTTCACATGCATTAGGTAACATCTAACTGGTGTGGTCTCATTGTTGCTATGTAATAATAATATTATGGTTACTCATAATAAACACTAATGTATACATGTTTTTAATCTATAAATGCATGACAAGATTGTAAACATGCAGATGACATATTAATGAACACGAAGTAAACGAATCAGTAATAGAAAATGAAGAGTTTGACCCTGCCACTGGTGTAGCCACAAGGAAGGGCTATATTGCTCCGCTAATGAATGATCTTAATCTTCCATCTCCATGTATAGTCTTCTGTATCCCAGGTCTAATTATCACCTCGACTAACAACATCACCAGGAAGGATTTCTGCAGTGATCTAAACCCTTCTTACTGCATCAATTTGCATATTCATGCCTCTTCCTAGTTGTCTACATTCCTTCCTCTGGGCCATTGATTTATGTAACTGATAGCTCTGGTCATCCCAGTCCCTGCAGGGCTATCAGCTGGTCACTTACTGGCTGGTCACTGGAGGGTCAGTCTGGGTGGTGTTGACCAGTCAGGCAGCAGCTAGGCCCTAGTGATATCCCTGTGTATAACATGCAGCTGTTGTCAATTAATTCAGTGATATCTCACCATTACATCTGAGCTTGAAGGTTTCCCTTATTAATTTGTTGGGGTGGGGGGAAGAACATATATTGTGTACAGCCAATGAATACTAAACAGAATTTGTATAGTTAAAGTGGATGAGGTTTGTAGAAATTTACTTTCTGGTAAAGCCACATGTAATCCAGCTGCATTTTATTATAAATTTAGTTTTCAGGAACATAGACTGGTTGAAGTGGCCTGATTAGGGAGGTGACCGTAATAGCAGGACTAGTTTTGTGGTAATAATTTGGAATCGTTGTAGGATGTAGGGCGACCTTACTTGTGAGGTGGCTGAATTGCGAAGGTGACCACAAAGCAAGGTTCAGCTGTAGTCTGAATGAAAGGTGCAGTTTTTTGGCAGTAAAACATATTTGTCTAACATTTACTAGTTACTACAAAGTTTAATATTAATTCCCGGCACAAGATAAGTGTCTGGTGTAGCTATCAGATTGGTGTATGTGTACCCTTCCTGTAGGCTATCAGCCAGTGTCTCCATTGCCCCAGGACCAGGCCATTAATAATGTTATTCAGATCTGCAGCAATCAATACCAGTCTCCCATCCTCCTTCCCCTCCCAAGGGCATCATCCCAGCCCCTCTCTAGTTTCCTTATCCAGCTCTCTCAGGACACAATACATAACAATTAATGTTATCAGCTGGCTAGTATGTCCAGTGTTGTGATAATCACAGCTTATCCATTCCAAATGGTTCCTGGAAAGCCAGATGATTAGTTCACATTGACAGATAAGTTTTGTGGGTTAGCCCCCTAAAAATTGTTGTTTCTTGGTAGTTGTTGAATGTGATAAAATAATTAATTTTCTTGTGTTAATTTCACCCACGCAGCAGCTGTTGCTGTATTTTGGTTTTGCCTGGTTCGGTAGATCAATTTCCTTGGCAGTTTATGTGAGTGGTTTTAGTCATAGAGCTGAGGTTTGTGTTATCAAACTACATGTTGAGCTAATTCTGGGTTAAGTGTTCTTAGCAAGAAATAAACATAGCCTTTCATTTGTCAAGCTTCCTGATAATGTCAAGACTTTGATGGCCGTTTAGTTGTGACCTCTGATCTGGGTTAGTCATCAGTTCAGAAACCCCCTTGTTGCCATCATGCATTCACAGTTGTGGGAACAGGGGGTAAACAGTGTATGCATGTAATATATGTGTCCAGGAGGGAAGTTAGACAACTTGTTATCAAACTACATGTTGAGCTAATTCATTTTGTCAATTGTGGGGGTAATTTACTGATTTAATACAGATGAGTGTTTGGAACTTCTGTTCCATGAAATGATGTCTGGATTATATAATTGTGGATTGACAAGATTCCACTGTATACAGCACATCTATTAGAGATAAAGGGTAAATTTAAACTATATCTACTGATCAGTTTAAACCCTACTTGACTCATGATCCCCCCATTCTGTGGTACATGGAATAACCAAGATGGTGCATTCAACCGAGATGCCCACTGAGGAGCAACTTATGTCCTGTGAAGTCAAGCAAATTGAGAAACCAATCACATCGGTCTACAGTGTCAGAGCAGTTAAGATTAACGACTCGGCAATTTTACTTTCTCTGCTTGTCAACACAGTTCTAAAAACTGCATCAAGTTATCTGCCAATTAAGACACAGCAGTTCAGTGGCTAGGGCGCCAGATTGTCAGTACTTAGAGAAGACCATGGTTCAATTCTGTTTACTACCGATTCACATCTTGGACATCTTTGTTCGTCCCATTTTGGTTTGTGTTCTCTTAATTAAAAGCTGTTGGTCCCTTCTACATATGCTAGGGAAAGCAAGCAGGTAAATGTGTAACCTGTTGTGACATATGTTCACAATGAGCTCAGCCTTGTGATGGAAGAAGAATTGTTGTGATGTAGTAAGGCCATGTTGGTTTCTCTTTTGATGTGACACTTGATTTGAGTATCTTTGTTGGAGTCAACAACTTGGCAACTACAACTTCAAAGCCAGTCATTGGAACTGTGAACACAAGGTTAAGTGGGTTGAATAAATACTTATCTGTTATTTGCAGAGTGAGGTGACTCATGATTGGTTTCTGATTGTTTTCACTTTATGGTATATTAAACAAAATAAATTTTCATTTTGTTACGTCTCTAAATTAGCTCACAAATCGATAAACAAAGTTCTAGGAAGTCATAGCCACCATGGACATGAGAATTTCATTAAACACTATACATTTCATCTTAGCTAATGTGACAGTTTGTTGGTGTTTTAAAAATACTGCCAACTCACAAACCCTACTTAATTGTCACAGACCTAGCAGAGGGAGTTGATGGAAACATCAGTCACCAGAGAACAATTTGATGGATAATATTAGGTAATGGATGGTGTTACTACATAATATATTGTTGTTAGGTAATGGAGAATGTTTTTATTAGGTGATAGATAGGATAATGAATGTGCATAGCCTCAGAAGACATCAGAAACACTGGCAAGTGTTTGGTGTCAGCTGATAAGATTTCACAGTTCTGTCTAAACAATTTATCTGGTTCTGGAACAGTAATTGGAGTAATTGGCTCTGCACTGAGAAAGAAGGGAAACCACTGATGTGACTTTGTTTCCTCATTCACAGTTATACCATCTTGAAAATGGTAACAATATAGTAGATTACATAAATAGTGTAATTTGTTTCCTGTTATTTTGCATTGTGCAGAACTTTTTTTACTGCCACACGAGTTAATTGTAAAATTGATTTCAGTCTCCCTGTAATCCTTAGCAGCAGCCCATTGCATGTATGGTTCAGGTGCATAACAGTGTGATGGCAGTAAGTTCGTTGCGGTTGTTACATGATGGCGTATCTGTGAAAATGGTGTGGCTTTATTTGTAGAATTGATAACTTAGTAATTAGAAGAAAAATAAAATAAATAATGGTTTTATGGATGAAAAGAAACACGATACAAATCACAGATACTATTCATGTTTTTTTAACCCGACCGGAAACGTAGACCCCAAACTGTTGCCACCAATCTAAAAGGGTCTGATTTGAATGGTTACTCAGCCTAACCTATGTAGGCCCCCGACCAGGAACTCTTGTTTAAGGGTCACACTAGATTAGTCATAGTGGGTGATTATTAGGTGTGGGTTTCATTGTTAAGTCATGGTTATGACTGAGCCGGTATTGGGGCGATATAACCTATAATCTCAGGCCCCCATGGTCTGAGTCAGACAAGAGTCTCTAGCAGTCATTGTGTTTGGTGCAGCCCAGTGTGAAAGGATATTGTTGAATGTGTTTACTCGTGTGTATGCAGTGCTGTGTCAGGCTGTGGGAGCTGACAGTCGACAGTCGTGTACGGAAACACAACAACTGTTCTAGGCAGTTTTAACGTTGACGATCAAATAGATAATACCTGGATTACCTGAAGGAATTACATGACAGCTAGGTGGCTATGTAAGTATGTTTTATTTATATCTGATACAAATTTTGTGTTAGAATATATATGTTACCTTCCTCAAGCACAAAAACAGCTCAAGTTGTTTTTTTGACAGTATGTCAGTCGGTCAGATAGTCATGGGGAGTGTCATGAAGGGTTATTGATTTTATACAATACAATACAATACAACTTTATTCATCCCTGTAAGGGCAATTACATTGTCATTTGGGTGGGCACAGTCTATAAAAATATATATATAAATATTAAAATATAACATAGGTAACAGCGTATCATTGGTTCACTTGATCATGGTCACAAAAAGAATAATTTATGACATGAACACATGGAGTGCATTTCTTCACACTGTAACCACTAAATATGTAGAACATACTCACACACTACATTCATCTCACATCGTTAAAAAGACTGATTGCAACAGGAATAAAAGATAATTTCTTACGGTTTGTTTTGCACGAGGGGCACCTAAAACGACGGCCCGACGGCAGAGTCTCGAACATGGGATATAGAGTATGACTATCATTGGCTAAAATTAATAGTCATGCTGGCAGATAACCATGGAGAATGTCATGAAGGTTTATTTTCAGTTTGATGGTGACCAGACTTGTACAAATTTCCCATAAAGAATACAGAATTTTGTTTATTTTTTAAAGAATACTTCGAATTTCCCATAAACAATACATAATTTTTTAATTTTTTTTAAGGGTTACTGCCAAATCCTGTTTTCTACGGATTTGTTTTAAATGGAAAAATTATGTTAACGTACAATTTTTGGTGTTCATCACACGTATATAAAATCAAAAGACAAACCTATAACGGTTGAGGAGAAAATACTGTTGAAGCCAGGCTGATTGCCAACAAAAACCAAGTGGAGTTGCTTTGGTGCATGTATATTTCACAGCCTGAGAATGGTGACAGGATCAATATGGAGCCAATTAAAACTGGAAATATTGTATTGATTTATACGTAATTTCAAGTCAAAACGTGGATTTCAACCTTAGAACATAGCATGTCTATGTGACACATTGCCAGAAGGAAGCCCATACTGCCCCCTCATACTGCCCCCTCATATTGCGTCCTCATACTCAGTGGGTCTTCCAAGTTATGATCTCACTAACAATGGAGCAAGTAGGCCAAAGTTCAGTATCATATTTTACTTCAGTGGATCATACATATATATATATATATATATACAGTAAAACCTGTCTTAGCGGCCATAATGATAACCTGGATATAACGGTCATTTTTGAAAGTCCCGAATGATTTTCTATTAGTTTGCACTGCCCACTACTTGTCCATAACGGTAACCTGTCTATTGGTCAAAAATACATAGCTTCAAATTGTAGGCCCATTTCCCTGACATGCATAGCATCAAAACTAATGGAACATATCTTGGTTAGTAGTACAATGAAACATGCACATTCACACAACATTCTTTATCATCTTCAACATGGTTTTCGCTCCCAAGTATCTTGCGAGGCTCAGCTTATTCAATTCATACATGACTTAGTTACCCATATGCAGTCTGGCATGCAAACAGATGTCATAGTGATGGATTTCTCTAAAGCATTTGATAAGGTCAGCCATAAAAAACTGATTTACAAACTCCATAACTATGGCATCCAAGGCAAAACAAATTCCTGGATTCGATCATTTTTAACAGACAGAACTCAAAAGAGTTATAATAGAGGGCGAGGCCTCTGGGGTACCCATAACATCAGGAGTACCACAAGGCTCTGTACTTGGCCATTGTCTATTCTTCTTTTATATAAATGACATCCCAGACAATATTACATCTACAGTTAGACTTTTTGCTGATGACACCATAATGTATATAGCCCTTAAGCCCAAGACAAATACAGCTGTGCTCCAGGAAGATCTTCACAAACTTGAAAAATGGGCCATAACCTGGAACATGGAATTCAATCTTCAAAAGTGCTATGTCATACCTGTAACAAGAAACAAAACTGTCATTACCAACAAATACAAGCTCCATAGTCAAACACTAGAAACTGTTTCACAGGTAAAATATCTTGGTATAACCATAACCTCAGATCTCCGGTGGAATGCCCACATAAATAACATTTGTCTAAAAGCAAATAGATCACTAGGCTTCCTCCACAGAAATCTCAAAGTTCCGTCAATTCAAATAAAAACTCAGGCCTACTTCACCTTTGTCAGACCCATCGTGGAGAACAGCTATACTGTCTGGGATCCCTATACCCTTACACAAATAAACAAACTAGAAATGATTCAACGCTGTGCAGCCCCATATGTCTTATATTGCCACCACAATACCTCCAGTGTAACAGACATGCTCCAGACATTAGGATGGATATCCCTATCAGACAGAAGAACCGATGCAAAACTATGTATGATGTACAAGATAGCAAATGGCCTAGTGAGTATACCAGCAAACCAATACCTTATTCCTGTAAATATAACCACTAGAAAACAACATTCCTTATCTTACCTTATCCCTCACTCCAGATGCAACTACCACTTGTATTCTTTTTACCCCAGTACCATTCGACTTTGGAATTCCCTCCCTCAATATATTGTTAATCAGAACAGCCTGGATGCGTGTAAAAGCAACATCCAGACTTTGCACTACCCCATGTTTTAGACGTTAACTAGTTCTTCTGCACGTATTTCTGTTTATTTACACGATAATTTGTGTTCTTATATATTGCACTCTAAAAACAAACAAAAATGTTCTGTTCGCCTGCCATGCCACGGCACCGCCTGTATCCTCAGAATGTTGAGGCTAGGCGTGTATCGGAATAAGGGCAGGTCAAAGGGAATCCATAATTTCCCTGAATAAAACATCATTGCATCAGTGTCATCATATGTACACTGGACAATCAAATTGCAATCAAGTCAAGCATGAAGTCATCAGCTTGTTGCAGCTGCTATATGGCTCCTTTACTCCAGTAAAGAGGAGTAGAATCAGCTTTGATGTCCAAAGTGAGCTCAGAGAAGCCATGAGCATGTAGCCACAGATGGAAGTGGGCTCAGAGAAGCCATGAGCATGTAGCCACAGATGGAAGTGAGCTCAGAGAAGCCATGAGCATGTAGCCACAGATGGAAGTGAGCTCAGAGAAGCCGTGAGCATGCTGCCACAGATGGAAGAGGGCTGTTGTAATATTTATCTAGGTGGTTTGGGGTAGTTGGAGAGCAAATTAGTGCCAATGCTTGCCTTCCACTCTTGTTCATACCCTTATGTTTCTTTTTGGACATCAAAGCCTTTTCTGTTTGCCTTTACTTGGAGGGCATGATTGATTTCACCTTGGCCCAAAAGAAGAAAGGAACATCAATTAAATATAGCAAGTTGTGTAGTGTATTATTTAATAATATTGTTAACTCTAGGTTTGTATTGTTCACGAGAGTACAAACTAGTGAACGTCAACGTAACCATTCATAATACTGTGGCTCCACCTAGTGAGTATCCAAGTCATGAAACTCCATAACGGCAACATGCCTATAACAGTAATTTTCTGCAGTCCCAACGATGGCCGTTATGGACAGATTTTACTGTATATATATATATATATATATTATAAATATATATATATATATAGTACTGGGTAACCCATAACACTTCTAATTACTACTATCACATAATAGATCAAATAGCATATTATACTATCATGTTAGTACTCTCATTGGATTAATAATAATAATAACTTTTATTTGTCCACAAAGAGGAAATACATTTGTACTGAGGAGGGAGCATAATTAAACATAGTATTTAAATCACGTTGCAGCATGTACATAATAGAATCAAGTGTCTAGACAGTTGCTAATTAGTGATACTGAGTGTTATGCGTAATATGTCATAGATAGTAGTACAATCATAAGCCATGAAAATCATTCGGTCATGACGTGCCAGCAATAGTAATTAAACACATTAAAACAGTAGGTATAAATATGCTATAACAATGTGGCAATATTAAAAGACAGTGATAACATTGATCAATGATGTCATATCTATGACTGGTTCAGGAACTTGGAATTAAAGCATGTGGAGAGATAATCCAGTATGATGAACCTCAGGTATTATCTCTGATTTATGAGTATGCCCTGGATATGTGCTGTTGTATCAGACAAGTAAGATGTTTAGATACAAGGGTCAGCCCTATATCAGGAAAGGTCAGTGTGCCCTGTCTAATCCACTGCCTAGCTTTGTCCATGGAATGGAACCTCCTAAATCACTCTGAGGGAGGGTCCCTGGTAAATATTTATTTTGTTTTATTATGGGCCAGCTGCCTTGGCTGGTGTGGCTTTCCAGGGCTTGGCTGGGTGGGTCTGTGGGGGGTGTGGAGGTGTGGGGCAGTGGAGAGGGTATAATGTACACAATTGATGTCAGACAAGTGCTGATTGAATTCTTGAGGCATTTAGTGGCCACTGGAGATTACACCACTAATGTAATTGGTTACAATTACTGTAACAACATAGAGTACAGTTACAAGTGTGATTACTTAGAAAAGTATAATTGGTTACAATTAATGTTGCATGTAATCATGGTTATAATCAAGAATGAAGTTGGCATTACAAAATAAATAAAAGCTAATTTCACCAGTTTTATTCAGGGGAAATCAAGCACAATTTTGAATACATTTTTTAAATGTAACTTCACTGTACATGTAAAAATAAGATAAAAGTATGTAAACAATTTACATATTAAAGATGCTGTTGTAGAAGAGTGTAGTAATTATTTCTGATTGTAATCAGGATTGTGAGTATTTGCCAGTGTAATTGAGTATTATTACAATTACAATAATTTTTTACCAATTGAATACAAGTATAATTACTCAGAAGTTACAATGATTACACACAACTACATTTTTACTTATTACGAATACTCCAGCCATCTCTGTTGGCTACCACAGTGCTGTAACTCGTAAATTGTAGACTTGGCAGGCTTGGCCTTCATGACACAATTTTATTTATTTTGTGGATAACAACTGTGTTAAACGTTTCACTGCATCCACTGCCATCCAGTGTGGTGTATTATCCAGGGCATCCACTGCCATCCAGTGTGGTGTATTATCCAGGGCATCCACTGCCATCCAGTGTGGTGTATTATCCAGGGCATCCACTGCCATCCAGTGTGGTGTATTATCCAGGGCATCCACTGCCATCCAGTGTGGTGTATTATCCAGGGCATCCACTGCCATCCAGTGTGGTGTATTATATTATATAGTATTTACATGGCCTGGGACAGAGGGGATACGAAGCAGTCCTGCTTAATTATGTCCAAATGATGTTAAATTATTAAGTGTACATTTTGTCATTAAGATGTCAATCAGTGCAGATCACTTGAAAATTGTTAACAACAACAGTGATGCAGGTTGTTTTATTTGTATGTTTTTACTTATGTTAACTGTAGTCGCACACGTGCATGCATGTGTGTGTGTGCATGTGTGTGTGTGTTTATGTACGTACGTGTACATGATGGGATTAGTTGACACTATTCTATAGATACCGGTACATGTATTGTTGATTTGTGGCTAGGAATTTGCTGACAGACAGACAGACAGACAGACAGACAGACAGTCAGACAGACAGACAGACAGACAGACAGACAGACAGACAGACAGACAGACAGACAGACAGACAGACAGACACACAGACAGACAGACACACAGGCACACAGACAGACACAGACAGACACAGACAGACACAGACAGACAGACAGACAGACACACAGACACACAGACACACAGACACACAGACACACAGACACACAGACACACAGACAGACTTGTTTTAACATCCTATTTAGTCTGCCTCTCTTTATCAACCATTGTTCCAGTGGACCCACTGTGGTGGCACCAGCACTTTGGCAAGACCCACACATAAAGTTATAGACCCAGTGTGTCTGTTGCTAACTTCTGCCAACATGTTTATTCTGTCAATCCTGTGTCTGCTTAAGCCTCTCACTGTACAAAACAAATTCACAAAACATCTGGTTCTTATACACTTATCGCTTGACAGTGATGACCTATTCAACCGGTTGATTTCAATCACAGTAGTTCTTTGTAGGTAAACCAGACTGGAAGGCTTGACTAATTATCTTTTTCAGTTTACACAAAGTCCCAGTGGTTGGGGGAAACGTAATATGCAGTCTTTCAGTGAAATGAATGAACATTGGCCATTCTTTTTGTTTGAGCTGTCGAAATAAGTTGATGACTTGTTAATCTTTGTGTGTAATCTAAGACATGGTTCAGTGTAAAGGCAACCAGTGTCAGTTACCCAGTGTTTACTTGTGATATAATGATGCATTTCACCAGCCACATAATGAGTTCATGTCACATTACTGGCAGTGGAATCACCTCTGTCTGGTAGTAATTTGAACCTTGTAGATATATGCAAAAACTACAGAGCCAGGACAGGGGTCAGGGGGGACTAGGGTCAAGGGGTGTGGGGGAGATTCTGACAAGTCTATCAGGGTTTTGTTGGGAGAATCAGAGGTAGGTGGTATCTTGCAGCTTCCTGTCGCAATTGTGTGTATCTTTAGAATGTGACAGTATATCAGTGTCTGGTGTTTGTGATTTGCAGCACGGATACTATTAACAATGACTTGCTCTTGGTGGGAGAAAGCTCTTGGTGGGAGAAAGCTCTTGGTGGGAGAAAGCTCTTGGTGGGAGAAATGTGTAGTGAATATGGAAGGTAAATGTGGCCTCATGTAATGAAGTGTGTAAACTGTAGAACAGTCAGAGCACACGTATGAATACATTGCGGAAGTCATGTATTGACGATGCAACGCTGGGTGACTGTTTCAATTTGTAATAGAAACAGCTGTTTTTGTAAAGAGTATTTACAGCGAAACTGTGAATTCTGCTGATGTTTTTGTTTATTTTACATTCAGTTTTTCACAGTGATGAAAGAGATCATTGCTTAGCAACCCATCAGTTGACTGACTTTATTGCGAGTGCCATCACACGGTGAGAGTTTATGTTTTTTGTTTGTGCAGGGGCTAATGGTTGGATACTATGAATAAACCGTGCAACTGGCTCTGGTCAACTGATGCTAAGTCAATGGATCCCCCCCTCTAAGTCAATGGATCCCCCCCTCTAAGTCAATAAACATCTTGAGCAGCATGCTGTTACTGTCCTGTCTTCCAGCTTTCCTTAGACCTCCCAGTTCTCAGCAGCGTGTTCCCAGAAAATCATGCCATTAATGTTTCTCTGAAATGTTTAAGTTTATAAATGAATGAAAATAACCCAAACTGTTTAATTTGCACCCCTTTCCCATGTCCCAAAAAAGTAGTTCCGTTTTATTTACTCTAGGTGTAATTCTATCATGGCTGCCAATTTTGTCAAGATACCTTTCAAGGAAACTTTAATTAAATGTAATGAGATTTTATACCAAACTGCCCCCCCCCCCACCTGGTAAGAATGGAGTGGTTTGTAGGGTGAACTGTCTACGTTTAAAATTTCCCTTTTCTAGCACTACTAAGTCTACAATAGGTTACACATTTTAAATACCCCTTATGTTTGGATGTTTACTACCCAGCATCTTACAACTTCCAGCTTGTCATTAGTAGCTCTCAGCTGGTGTTGTGGCTGATTCACCAATTCATTGAGATGCTTTTATCATTACCATTACCAGCTCATTAGATGCCTTCAGCCAACCTGTCAGTCACTGGGCAGTGTGTGCATGATGTTCACCAAGCTGCCTTAGATGTTGACAGATTAGTAAAACAGAACATTAGGATTAATATCGGCAATGTGATAAAAAAACACTTGTCTTGCCAGATATGGCAGAGGCTGTAGCCTGTAGTCTGTTGAAATTACTATTTTAGTGGCTGGCAATAGGACAGAGAATAGCATTGCATTTTAATCATGCTCGTAAAGAAATTTGAATGTTAACGCAGCTACATGTTTCTGATTTGTTACTGTCTGTCAATTTTGTTATGCCTAAGGCATCAGAACTAGATGGCTTAGGTTTTTTGTGGGGGCTGGAGATAGGATTACCCCCCCCCCCCAATGCTTAGGGAAGGAGGGTTACATGTTTATGTTTTTGATGAGTGTAGTTTTTGTTTTGCCTTCAAAAGGGTGCAATTGGAGGTTTATTGGAGAGCCTCGGGGTGCAATTGGAGGTTTTTGGTGAGTCTGCCCCCCCCCCAGATATTCAACACATTCTGAATTCCGTGTATGCACAAATCTTATTTATGGCATTTTTAACAGGTAATTTTCTCATGACCGCCAGAGGGGCTATCAAAAGTATTGGTACTTGGTTAGTTTCTGTTAAGCCTCTTTCAGAATTGGCATAAAATTATTGACAGCTGCAAATGAACATCCTACAACCCATGCATGTGGAATGTTTTGGTGCCTGTGATGCTTTCAATAGTATTGATGAAATATAAAAACATAGATCTTCTTGCATTAATTATATCTGTGATAGCCCCTCTGTTGAAGGTGTTTTGATAAAAGTTGCTGTAAGAGAAATTTCATTTAAACATAAAAACAGCCTAAAATAAAGTTTAAATTTAAACCTAATAAACAAACTGAAATATAAATACAGATTATTCATGCTATTTAAGGGCGGCTTTATTTCCCATATATTTGGTGAAAAATCAATGTAGCCAGATTGAAAAGAAATTGGAAAGTACAGATAATCTGAGCATATTGCTTTCGAAAGAGCCTATGTCTTTTATAAATGATGCCGCAAAGGATGAATACTGGCGACTTCTGTCAGACACCTTCATCTTGACAAGTGAAAAGCTTTCAGGCATTAACAACTGCCAAGTGTTGAATTAACAATCAGTCATCAGCGCATGGGGGATGGGCACGCTGCAGCAAAATATTCCCTTGGATATGACGGCTTATGCAGAATCGTGTAAAATCTGTCCGTATGTACACAATTTATGGCTTTGTTTTCGCTTGTAGTGGCACTGGCAGGATTCTGTTTAAACCTCCCAACTATATAATATTGTTATGATGGTAGGAGGAAAGGGAGGCTGACAGGGCTATAGTGCCTGATTACTGCACCCAGGGGATCAAAGAACAGGATCACTTGATGTTGTGGTTAACCTCACATGATTGCAGTGGCTTTGTTTAGTTCTTCATCATTATATCTGGATCAATAATAATCAAGCTGGCTATTAGTGGTTTGTGTGCACTTTGTGATTATTAAAAGCATTTGCTATTACTGGTGTATAATAGTGAAAATTGTGCCTATGATATAGTGATGGTGAAATCCTTTTGTTTGTAAAATATCAGATTGGTGAAAATAAAATGTTGATGGTAAATGATCAAGCATGGTTTAATTAGTTTCTGTCTGATTGGATATAGGTGAATTAGGAATGATGGGTGATTTGTGACAGCACTGTGTCTGTTCTACAGTGGACAACGGTTTGAAACATGAACAATGGATAGGTCTAGGGAGGAGAGGTTAGCAGCAACAGAATTATGAAACACGCCATATTTCTTGGATGACACATTACAAATAAAGTGGCTCCACAAATAATTATTGGAATTGAGAAAAACAGTTGCAGTTTATTCAGGACATATTAAAGGAACTAAAAACAAGGCAGCAGCTAAATTCCATGTTCCATGTGTACACAAAGTATAACATTGTGCGTAACATTTGGCAGTGTGAAAAAATACAGAAAAAATGCAGTGATAGTTTAAATCAGATTTTAAGCCCATCTATATCGCGATTCCTGCAGAAAGTTGATAGTTAATGAACTAGGCGATCACATCAGAGGCGCGAATGTCTCGCAACATGCCAACACTTTCAGTACATTCAGAGCATGTTTACAACAACAGAATGATGTTGGGTTGAAACAAGCGTCAGAATGAGTTATTGTGCAGTATTGCGATGTAATACAAACACTAGTCATAATAGAGGAACAAGCAGTTATCTTACGGTTCCACGTGATTCCAACTTTGTGGAAAGAAAATGAAGCGAGAGAACCTCCAGTCAACATGGCAACATTTATCAACAAGACAAGGCGCTGGCAAAAACCTTTGCTGCTTCAGCTCATTTTAAGAAAAATGGGTTTGATTGTGACCCAGGGAAACTAATATACATCAGTAAACACACACACATGCACGCCCACACACACACACACACACACACGCACACACAAACACGCACACAAACACACACGCACACAAACACACACACACACACACACACACACACACACACACACACACACACACACACACACACACTCACAACCACCACACACACACACACATGAAAACATTGTATCCAACTGCAAAGAGTAACGTTATATCATAGCATAACATTGTATGAAGGAAGTGCTGTTCAAGTTAGCATACTCCTGAATTCGGTTAACTATTTTTCTGTCAATCCCCTGTGGCCGAGTAATTAAGTGCATTGGCTCAGCGCAGCTTGTTTTACTATTGACACGTGTAGGACACATGTGAGGGAGATTGGGATCTAAGCCTAACACTAAACGTTTTTTAAGTGTATTTTTGTTTATCTTTTTGTAAAGAACTATAAACCATGCCATTTTTATGACACGGTGCACTGTTTGTAATTAAATGTCAAATGTTTTATAGTAATTATTTATTCACGACAAAAACAACAAACGACAAAGCTTGAACTGGTGTCGGTAATAAAAGTGAATGCACTGAGCTAACGCACTTAACCACTCGGCCACAGGGATTGTTGGAAAAGGAATTAACCGGAATCAGGGTTATACTAAATTGTACAGCTCTTCCTTCATGTAATGTTATGATAACGTTATTTTCTGCAGTTGATACAATAGTTTGTGTGTGCCTGTATATTTACTGATGTAGATAAGTTTTTCTGGGTTGCAATTGAAACCATTTTTCTCAAAATAAGTTGAAGCGGTGAAGGTTTTTGCAGCCGTCTTGTCTTGTTGACATTGTCAGGTTGACTGGAGCGGAGGTTCTATCGCTTAATTTTTTTTCAACAAAGTTGGTATTCGTGTGGAACCATAAAAAAACTTGTTCTTCTATTATGACTAGTGTTTATATAACATTGGAATACCACACAATAACTCATTCTGATGCTTTGTTCCACCCAATATCCATCGTTGTAAACATAATGTGAATGTATTGAAAGTGCTGGCATCTTGTGCGACGTTCGTGCCTCTGTTTTCACGTCCAGGCATACCGAAAAGCACAACAACAAAATGCATATTCGAAGAAGACCAGTTGCACAGTGAAAATTGTGGAATTATTAATTTATTGAATTCTTGTAAAATTATTGTCTTGGTGGAAATGGAAATGTACAGGAAGATGTAATATAATATGAATTCAAGCAATAGGTTTTTTTATTCCCTTTAAAAACAATGATATTAAAAATATTAAGGAAAAGATTGAAGGACAAAACTCAGCAAAGAAAATAATATATTAATGTTTTTGATAGTTTTATTGTACAGCACATTGATACGCCAAGCAACATTTAGTATTTAATAACTATGGTGTTATTATTTAATTAGTAGTTAAAACAAATAGCTTGAAAGACCAGCCAAAGGCCTCAAACTTCTGACAACAGCGAAGAAGATAATTTTATGGAATGAAAATGTCAGCCAACACGTGTGACTTCTGGAGGGAGAAGAATATGTTTTTGTCTGCGCACCCAAGAACAATTATGAATCTGATATGTGACTTCTTCAGTCTGGTCAAACAAAAATAAGGATCACTACTGGTGTGGATAATTGTTTTCTGCAAAGCTAATCTATCATGGAAATTTGTTAATGTCCTGAATAATCTTGTCAGTGTTGGATTAATGTTGTTTGAGGGGGGTCATTAACTGGGTTAATTGATCACAGATGTCCAGTTTAACAGTGACTGTTGAGTAAGCTGCACATGCTGTTGAATGGTGGATGTTTCAATGGATTGTTCATTTGTCCTCCTATCATGCATGGCAAAACAAGAAACGTAACCATGGTGATGACAGAAGGGTCAGTTCTGTAAATGTGCATGTGATTATAAGTGTAACCTTTCCAATTTACTGTCCATTGTTATAGTTTGCTAGCAGGCAACATTTGCTGGTTTTAGTAAATTAGTACTTGTAAAATCTTTTCCCATTTGTCTTTGTCTTGCAGAAGTCGGAGTTGCACAGGGATAATGTTATTAAATTGTCACCGTCAAAAATTGACGTCTGATTCCCATTGCACAAAATGACACACATTGCACAACCTCCAAAGGTGGAACAAAAATGTGACAACATTGTGTTGTTTTTAGTGCGACACAACGGTACACGTTGTTCAGATAATTGGTGGTTATTGCTGATGGCACCATGGAAGGGTTTTCCTAAGCATTGTTCGTTTTTTGTTTCATATGTGGCAGCAGGATGTCATCAAAATGACATCATTTATAAACTAGTTTATTCAGTTTATTGGCTTATTGTGAAATTACAGAATATTGAAATATTCCGGTAAGACTAGTTAGTGAAATGTGTGGTTGTTGAATGTGGATTTAGTCATGCTGTGTCATGACTTGAGTCATGCTGTGTCATGACTTGATGACAGATGTCTCCTCTAACCTTGTGAGACAGTGACATGCTGTGGCACAGACAGCCTGTGACATCATTAAGTCCATTTACTGTGCCTTTTGTGCACTCTCTACAGGAATCATAATAATGTATTTGGAACTTTGATTAATGTAAAAACCAGACAATTATTGTTCCAGAACACTAACATGTTTATAAAGATTAACTTTTATTTTTTAGATAGCTGTATCTATCCCACAGATTTGCCTTTATTTTATCAGTTGCCTGTTTTACGAGATTTTAAGGTTTTTATCTGTTTATTTAGAAGGCAATGTTTTTATATGTAACCTCTGAGATGGCAGTCCACCGGCTGTGTGCAGAATAGGTTCAAAAGGCAACATAATCACTGATAGAAAGAAGAAAGGCTCCAGTGATGCACCAAAGAATCAAGGCCAAATCTAAACTTAAGATCTTAAGCATTCTTAACGATTCAATTTTATGTTATCTTAATGCCTGTGATCCCAGATTTTTTATCTGTCTAAGAATTGCACCAGCTGTAAATGGAAATTGGTTTATGTGGCTGATTTGTGAGGGTAGTGTGGAAGCAAGTAGGTGAAAGAACACATGTCAGGACATGCCCTGGAGGAAACTGACTTATGTCAACACACACACATGCTTCCTGTGTTCTTTGTACTAAGTTGTTCAAATACATTGATTTAACACAAGGCTGTGATGTGGGTGAAGCCACCAGGCATGTTGATGCCGTCTGCTTTCATTCGTGTTTGGGGCTGTTCTTGATTCACGCTAGTTTTTATTGTCAAGCGAGGTTGAAGTTGTGCATGCGATGTGCGTCTGCCACATCCTGTCCACAGAGGATATTCATTCTCTATGCAGTTCTATTGTGCTGAGTAATTTATTCAAGATGTTTTCCTGCAGCTCAGGTGATGACATCATACTCAACGGTGTTGGGTGTTGACATGTCAAATTTGTTATCAGAATTGACGTAGTCTGTCAATTGTTAGGGGAGACTGAGACTCTTGAGAGGGGATCTGTGACGTTTTCACTTGTCAATGTTAAGTGGGAGAGGGCGATGGAACCACGCATGTTGGCATTTGTTGATGGAACAGTGTTGCAATAACTTGATCATTGATAGAAAACAAATCTGCATATATTTGTTGAAATTTACTATTTATACATGCACTGTATATAAGTTATTATTTGTTAATGTGAAAGAATAAACCAAGACATTTGTGACTAGTCTGATTATAATTGATCATTTCCTTACTGTTGCCAAGTCTCTGAAGATGGTACACACACACACTGCTACATTTGTAATTAATTATGTAATTAATTAATCATCTCATTAGTTTTAATACAAAACACAGCTATTTTCACAGTAAATCTTTTGTTGTTTCAGAGAGGTGGCCGTAAGACAGAAACCCAGCACAGTGAGCTGCCATAAAACGTGAATCTGGCCTCGTCAGCATACAGCAGCATGTCTCAGGTGCCAGACTTTTGGGCTCACTATGACGGCACAAACTACCAGTCATCCAGCAGCTGCAAGTCATCGTCACAACAGCAGCAACAGACTCAGGGCAACTGTTGCTATGTCATCGTCACATGTCGCTCGATGTTGTGGACCCTACTCACTATCATCACATCATTAGTTGTCGTCACGTCAGTCGTGTCCCCCCAATGGCTCATTGGGAAATCCCGTGTTTTGGGACTGCGCTCGGAGCGACGGAATAGCTCAATGGAGCGACATCGACCGACTTATACACCGACGATCGGAATATTCAACCGGTGTACACGGCTGCACAAGTTCGGTGACTTCCAGGGGGACAGTTGTGCGACGTATGTGACGGGGTTTAATATGCCCTCGGACGAGTTCCCGGACATGTGGAAGTCAGCGCTGATATTCTTCGGTGTCGCGATCGTGTTGCTTGCGCTCACCAACTTGATGGCTGTGCTTAGTCTGTGTGTGCAGTCGTTCTTCAGAAAGAGTATCTTCACAGTATCCGGACTCATCCAGAGCATCGCAGGTGGGTGCATGGTCGTCTAACTATGATTGAGCTAGTGTATATATGCGTGTGTGTGTGTGTGTGTGTGTGTGCATGCGGGCGGATGCGCATGCCTGCGCATGTGAGTACAACTTGTGTAAATATGTTAGCGGTTTCCTCCTAGATGGTTTCAATCTCAAATGCAGAACTCTTTTTAATTAAAATTACCCTGTACAATAGTGACTATGAATGTGTTTGTATGTCATTATGTATGCAAGAACCCATTGTTGTTGAAACATAATGTTGAGATAAGATAATAGAAAACCTTAGTCAATAAAACCATTACTATGAAATTGTAAAACATGATGTCATTCTATCTTGTGCATCACAACTACACTATGCGTCAACTGTATTGAATGTCACATGAATGTAGAAAAGTATTCATTGGTTTTCTCATGTGAAATATGTGTGCCTAGAATCTGTAGACATGTCCTGTCCATCTATTGGGTGTGTATACCATGCGTACCATATGGTATGTCTCAGTCCTGTAGTGTGAAATGACAGATTGGGTTGAGGGTGACATCTGTGACAAAATCTCTTCATGTCTCCTTGTGTTGTCACCTGTGACTTATGTCGCCATCTGTTAAGTGCCAGACCAGACTGATGACCCTATTAGCAGCTCAGGGAACCATTTCTTTAAAAAAATATTTCTAAGGTTTCAAAACCAACATGTCACACTGGTCTGCAGCTGTTTATTCACATAAAGAAAAATACATTTGAAAATAATGTAACGGAGCAGCATCTGTGTATCTAATTCTTTCCTTGCACAATATTTCTTGGGGAAGAGAATGTTCTATTTGGAGTGGGTGAAGTACCATTTTTGCCATGTGCAATGTACATATATTTAATATTTCAAACCACTAAACCAGAGTTTAGAAACATGTAAATCACTGCAGAGTTCTAGCATTAATTCTCCTGACTTATGCCGAGTTCTGACTCTCTGAAGTTCTCATGAGGGGAGGCAAACCAGTTATCCATGTCACCAGTTGTCCACGCTAAAATGTAGTGACCTAACATTAGTACAATTTAAGACAAAATTGCCAACAGATGCCCAATGGCATCCACGACTGACAAGGAACTTAGCTTAGTTTGGTTGTTTACATGTTCAGGGTCCAGTGTTCATGCTGCCAGCCAGGCAAGTTACAGTTCACATCAACACCTTGGTCTCTACTTTGTTGACTATGTCATGATTCACTTGATTATATTTAAATGTCAGTTACAACTTTTTACCTGGGAATGCAGAAGAGGCAAAGATAGAATTAGAGAAACTATTGATTAGTTTGACAATGTGTCACAAGAACGTCTGGCAACTGCTGCCTTGCCAGTTAGTGGGTGAGTAATTAAATGCACACACATCCATGCCTGCAGTCTGTGTGCACATGCAATATCATGCATGCACATGTAGTCTAACACGCTTCTAATCCTACCCATTGCCATGGATACAGTTCCATCTGGCATGATGCATGCACAAATTAACAATCCACTTTCCGGGGAAGCAGCCATTCAACAGCACATGTTGCTTACTCAACAGTGAAAGTTTGACTGGATGCCTGGAGCTGAGCACCAGCAACTGAACAACAGTACAGTCTAGTCCAACAGTAGTATATTGATGTGAGGTGAGATTGGCGGGAGGTGAGATTGGTTGGAGGTGAGATTGGTTGGAGGCAAAATTGGTTGGAGGTGAGATTGGCAGGAGGTGAGATTGGTTGGAGGTGAGATTGGTGGGAGGTGAGATTGACGGGAGGTGAGATTGGCAGGAGGTGAGATTGGCAGGAGGTGAGATTGGTTGGAGGTGAGATTTATGGGAGGTGAGATTTGTGGGAGGTGAGATTTGTGGGAGGTGAAATTTGTGGGAGGTGAGATTTGTGGAGGTGAGATTAGTTGGAGGTGAGATTTGTGGGAGGTGAGATTAGCGGGAGGTGAGATTGGTTGGAGGTGAGATTGGTGGGAGGTGAGATTTGTGGGCTCCAGGTGAGATTGGTGGGAGGTGAGATTGGTGGGAGGTGAGATTGACAGGAGGTGAGATTGGTTGGAGGTGAGATTGGTTGGATGTGAGATTGGTGGGAGGTGAGATTTGTGGGAGGTGAGATTGGTGTGAGGAGAGATTGACAAATGCTCTGGACATTGGCTCCAAACACAGCTGTGAGTTGGGAGGTTGAGGCCCACCCACACCATACCTCCAACACATGCACGCCCCATTTTGAAGACTTCACATTGTACAGGGGACAAAGTATGTATATGTGCATCATTGCCAGTAGTGCCATCTACTGGATTAAAAAGAACTAACAAGTTCTGATCTGCATGCTGAACTATTCTGATAGAGAACTTTGTCTTTGTCCGTGTGAATGGAAGCAGTCTGATCAGTGTGTGTTCCTGCCACCAGGTCTCTTCCTCATCGTGGCCCAGTTTCTGTACCCCGCAGGGTGGGGAGCGGCCCGCGTACACAGATTGTGTGGCAGAGAGTCCTCACCCTTCCTCATAGCCGACTGTCAACTAGGTGGGTCCACGCAACAGTTATGTCTACTTTTTACACAATTTCTTAATTTGTATGTACACTATGATGTATAAGCCTATGTTGAACCAATAAATATAATTTTTTTAAATTTTATAACTATATTGTAAGCTTACAAAATCTTCACACCACAGACATCACACATACAGGAACCTATATGATTACAAAACTATTGATGATAACGTGATTAGTTTCTGTAGTACTTTAAGATTTTATAATGAAGGCCTGTTGTTGGCAAGTGTATTTGTATAAGTGCAAGGCCATGAAGGAGATGCTGTTGTTTCTGAAACACGTGGACTTATCTTTCTCTCATAGATTACGCTCAAATTTACTAGTATACTTCAGATATGTTTTGGCAGCCATCTTCGTTAGACTGACTACTGCTAGACAGCCATGTATGGTAGTCAGTGTGCAAGCTCCACGCCACCCAACCAGCCTGGCTGAAGTCTCCAGAGACATCATAGACATGTGAGAGACAGCATATGACAACCTCCTGAGACCTCATGCAGGGAGGGGTGGGGTTGGAGGATGGAGACACCAGTGACAGCATTAAAGACTTCACCCAGGGAGGGGTGGGGTAATGGTTGGAGGGTGGAGACACCAGTGACACCTCTGGAGACCTCACCCAAGGAGGAGTGGGGGTTGGAGGGTAGAGACACCAGTGACAACACTGGATACCTCATCCAGGGAGGGGTGGGGGTGGGGGGTTGGAGGGTGGAGACACCAGTGACAGCATTAAAGACTTCACCCAGGGAGGGGTGGGGTAATGGTTGGAGGATGGAGACACCAGTGACACCTCTGGAGACCTCACCCAGGGAGGGGTGGGGTTTGGAGAGTGGAGACACCAGTGACAACACTGGAGACCTCACACAGGGAGGGTTGGAGGGTGGAGACACCAGTGACAACATTAAAGACTTCACCCAGGGAGAGGTGGGGGTTGGAGGGTTTTGATACCAGTGACAACATTAAAGACTTCACCCAGGGAGGGGTGGGGGTTGGAGGGTGGAGATACCAGTGACATCACTGGAGACCTCACCCAGGGAGGGTTGGAGGGTGGAGACACCAGTGACAGCATTAAAGACTTCACCCAGGGAGGGGTTGGGGTTGGAGGGTGGAGACACCAGTGACAACATTAAAGACTTCACCCAGGGAGGGGTCGGGTAATGGTTGGAGGATGGAGACACCAGTGACACCTCTGGAGACCTCACCCAGGGAGGGGTGGGGTTTGGAAGGTGGAGACACCAGTGACAACACTGGAGACCTCACCCAGGGAGGGGTGGGGGTTGGAGGGTGGAGACACCAGTGACAACACTGTGCAGGATGATTACTGTGTTGCCATCTGGTGGCAGTCAGTCTGACTACAGCTGAATGTCAAAACGTAGCAGAAGAAAGAAAGGTAAATGAAATTATGATTGTGAAATAGGAAGAACTGTAAATGATGTCAGGGTGCTGGCGTAATGTATCCATTGACATGTTTGCAGGCTGGGCGTTCTACGGCTGCGTGTGTGGCACCGTGCTGGTCTTCCTGTGTGCCATCCTCTCCATGCAGGCTGAGAGAGCAACCTCCTGTGACAAAGTGGAAGGGGAGATTCTCGAGGGAAAGAATCTTATCTGCATTGTTTAGCAGTACTGTGTGTGTATGCATATGTGGGGCTTGGTCCAGTTAAATTTGTTTATTTCAATTACACGTGTAAACTTTTAAATTTAATTACAATTCCATATGCTTTATGCAGAACCAATTGTTTATTCCATTATTTTATTAAGAAAATTCATCTGTGGAACAGGTTGCTTTTCAACTCCTGATAGGTTTTTCAAGTTGAGTTTGACAAAAAAACTGTATTTAATCATTATTTATTTGGTTGTTGAAATTACATTAAATAAAAATAAATAAAAAAGTTTCCATTACACACAAAAATCAATTAAAATTACTGCATAATTTCAAAACCAGAATTTTTGTAATACATTTTGCTAGTAATCAATTAGAATTACTTAATTGGACCCAGACTATGTGGTCGTTACCATGACAACGAAGACTGAAATAGACAAAATTAATCTTGATGATAATCGTTAAATAAAACATTTGTTTCACTGTCTTTGGAACAAATTATCTGCTATTGAAAGTGAAAGATCACTGATTGTTGTAAGATTAATTAGTGTGCCAATGAGACAGTGATTGTAGTAAATGGATGCCAAGGATGACTGTTGTAATCTAATGTTTCGAGAACGTGGATTTTTTTATACCAACCTTAATTTTGTATATGTTCAATCAAATGTATTAATTTGTTGATTCAGTATTATGTCATAAAACATATTATTTTGTAGATAAAATTTATGATACAGTCTGATAAAGATGTAACCTGTTACAAAATGTATTGGTTGGTTGGTTTTTCCGTAAATAAATATTTAGTGGAAGAAATCACCAGTGTTACTAGTGTAATGCTAAACGGTTTCATCATCGTTGCTGGCTTTACAACATTGTAAGATGCACTGCCACTGTTGTAAATTGTATGTTTGGCAAGACAATTAAACATATTTGACATGTGTACAAATTAATGATTAAAAACTAGTTAAAATTTGAATTAGAAATATTGTGAGTGAAACATTTATGGGATTAGTGTAAAGTAGATGATCTGCCCCACGAGTTAACGAGGCAATCTAAAGCACCGTACAATGCAGATATGTTTTCAGTGAAATGTAGACAGTTTTAAACTTTGCACAGATCTAGAATGTACGATACGATCGAGGCTTGTTGAAAACTATTATGTTATAGCTGTTGGTGTTGTTTATGCAATTGGCTGGTTAATAGGATGTACTTTTGCAGATTCTACTAGAATAAATGTTGTTTAAATATTTTCATATAATGTAATCATTATTAGTTACTTTCTTTTACTTCCTGCAGTTTTTCCCTGTTCATTTTTGATGTTATCGTGAATTTTGTGAAATAAAAAAGAAACCTCCATGTGTTGGTTGTTTTCTGGAGACTTTTCTGTTTTCAATCGAATTCTGTTTTTTTAATTAGTAAGCATAAACAAATCTAATTTACAATCATTTTATTATGAAAGGGAAATATTCTACATACATCACGTTTAATAATTTAAAATCAGAAGCCGACATGTTTGGTTGGGTGAAAGCAAACACTGGACATGCATGTTACAAAATATGTACCATACAGTTGGTACAAAATAATTTATATTGATTACGTTGTTATGCATGTTCAAGACATTTTATATTAAGTATAAATCATTACAAATACATGATATGTACAGCTTTGAATTCATCATACAATGGGACTAATCTATAATTTCTTTTCTGGTTATCTTCTTCCTACTCTTGGCCATTGCCACATCTTCAAGGAACATTGTTCCTATGATTCCCTACACATTCAGAGCATTTAAATATTGATTAACTAATTATTACATGTTGAACTTATTACATGTACAGTAATAATAAAAAGAGGGCCTCTTGTCACAATTACTCTGAAATCGAGCAGGCAAGCCTCCATTCTGAATGAGCGTGATGATTTCATTATAAAATGTCGGCACATGAGTTTTCCTGCAACAGTTCAATATACACACACACTGTCGGCTCCATTAGACTAGTGGTTCCATGAACCAAGCATCGCACTTGGCCGAGTTGTCATGCTATGTCAGCCTTCTTCCTCAACATCTGCACCAATCATTTCAATGCTAACATCATCTAAAATAATCCACTTCAGTCCATTAGGGCATGGCTTGTTTGTCCATCTTGTAATCTGTCACCAGGTGTCTCTGTCATACATGGGGACATGAGGGTTCTGTCACTAAGTGTCTGTAATACATGAGGATATGAGGGTTCTGTCATACTCCGGGGCATGACAGTTCTGTCATACCCTAGGGCGTGGGGGTTCTGTAGGGGGAAGTTCGACCATCTGGAAGCAGTCAGCGACGGACTTGCTGCAGTACTTGTAGAAGAGGACCTCTGACCGCGACAGAATGTCATCCAAGTTCAGTTTGGACGACAGACTGCAACAGATAAGACAGGTGAGAGAGACTGCAACAGACAAGACAGGTGAGAGAGAGACTACAACAGACAAGACAGGTGAGAGAGACTACAACAGACAAGACAGATGAGAGACTACAACAGACACGACAGGTGACGGAGACTGCAACAGACAAGACAGGTGAGAGGGACTGCAACAGACAAGACAGGTGAGAGACTGCAACAGACAAGACAGGTGAGAAAGACTACAACAGACAAGACAGGTGAGAGAGACTACAACAGACACGACAGGTGAGAGAGACTGCAACAGACAAGACAGGTGAGAGGGACTGCAACAGACAAGACAGATGAGAGAGACTGCAACAGACAAGACAGGTGAGAGAGACTGCAAAGACAAGACAGGTGAGAGAGACTGCAACAGACAAGACAGGTGAGAGAGACTACAACAGACAAGACAGGTGAGAGAGACTGCAACAGACGAGACAGGTGAGAGAGACTGCAACTGACAAGACAGGTGAGACAGACAAGACAGGTGAGAGAGACTACAACAGACAAGACAGGTGAGAGACTACAACAGACATGACAGGTGAGAGACTACAACAGACACGACAGGTGAGAGAGACTGCAACAGACAAGACAGGTGAGAGAGACTGCAACAGACAAGACAGGTGAGAGGGACTGCAACAGACAACACAGGTGAGAGAGACAAGACAGGTGAGAGAGACTGCAACAGACAAGACAGGTGAGAGAGACTGCAAAGACAAGACAGGTGAGAGAGACTGCAACAGACAAGACAGGTGAAAGAGACTACAACAGACAAGGCAGGTGAGAGAGACTGCAACAGACAAGACAGGTGAGAGAGACTACAACAGACAAGACAGGTGAGAGACTACAACAGACATGACAGGTGAGAGAGACTGCAACAGACAAGACAGGTGGGAGGGACTGCAACAGACAAGACAGGTGAGAGAGACTGCAACAGACAAGACAGGTGAGAGAGACTGCAACAGACAAGACGGGTGAGAGAGACTGCAACAGACAAGATGGGTGAGAGAGACTGCAACAGACAAGACGGGTGAGAGAGACTGCAACAGACAAGACGGGTGAGAGAGACTGCAACAGACAAGACGGGTGAGAGAGACTGCAACAGACAAGACAAGTGAGAGAGACTGTTACAGACAAGACAGGTGAGAGAGACTGCTACAGCCAAGACAGGTGAGATATACTGTAACAGACAAGACAGGTAAGAGAAACTGTTACAGACAAGACAGGTGAGAGAGACTATTACATACAAGACAGGTGAGAGAGACTGCTACAGCCAAGACAGGTGAGAGAGACTGCAACAGACAAGACAGGTGAGAGAGACTACAACAGACAAGACAGGTGAGAGAGACTGCAACAGACGAGACAGGTGAGAGAGACTGCAACTGACAAGACAGGTGAGACAGACAAGACAGGTGAGAGAGACTACAACAGACAAGACAGGTGAGAGACTACAACAGACATGACAGGTGAGAGACTACAACAGACACGACAGGTGAGAGAGACTGCAACAGACAAGACAGGTGAGAGAGACTGCAACAGACAAGACAGGTGAGAGGGACTGCAACAGACAACACAGGTGAGAGAGACAAGACAGGTGAGAGAGACTGCAACAGACAAGACAGGTGAGAGAGACTGCAAAGACAAGACAGGTGAGAGAGACTGCAACAGACAAGACAGGTGAAAGAGACTACAACAGACAAGGCAGGTGAGAGAGACTGCAACAGACAAGACAGGTGAGAGAGACTACAACAGACAAGACAGGTGAGAGACTACAACAGACATGACAGGTGAGAGAGACTGCAACAGACAAGACAGGTGGGAGGGACTGCAACAGACAAGACGGGTGAGAGAGACTGCAACAGACAAGACGGGTGAGAGAGACTGCAACAGACAAGACGGGTGAGAGAGACTGCAACAGACAAGACGGGTGAGAGAGACTGCAACAGACAAGACGGGTGAGAGAGACTGCAACAGACAAGACAAGTGAGAGAGACTGTTACAGACAAGACAGGTGAGAGAGACTGCTACAGCCAAGACAGGTGAGATATACTGTAACAGACAAGACAGGTAAGAGAAACTGTTACAGACAAGACAGGTGAGAGAGACTGTAACAGACAAGACAGGTCAGAGAGACTGCTACAGCCAAGACAGGTGAGAGAGACTGCAACAGACAAGACATGTGAGAGAGACTATTACAGACAAGACAGGTGAGAGAGACTAACAGACAAGACAGGTCAGAGAGACTGCTACAGCCAAGACAGGTGAGAGACTGCAACAGACAAGACATGTGAGAGAGACTATTACAGACAAGACAGGTGAGAGAGACTGTAACAGACAAGACAGGTGAGAGAGACTGCTACAGATAAGACAGGTGAGAGAGACTGCAACAGACAAGACAGGTGAGAGAGACTGCAACAGACGAGACATGTGAGAGAGACTATTAGAGACAAGACATGTGAGAGAGACTATTACAGACAAGATATGTGAGAGAGACTGTAACAGACAAGACATGTGAGAGAGACTGCTACAGCCAAGACAGGTGAGAGAGACTGCAACAGACAAGACATGTGAGAGAGACTATTACAGACAAGACAGGTGAGAGAGACTGCAAAAGACAAGACAGGTGAGAGAGACTGCTACAGCTAAGACAGGTGAGAGAGACTGCAACAGACAAGACATGTCAGAGAGACTATTACATACAAGACATGTGAGAGAGACTATTACAGACAAGACAGGTGAGAGAGACTGCTACAGCCAAGACAGGTGAGAGAGACTGCAACAGACAAGACATGTGAGAGAGACTATTACATACAAGACAGGTGAGAGAGACTGCTACAGCCAAGACAGGTGAGAGAGACAAGACAGGTCAGAGAGACTGCAACAGACAAGACATGTGAGAGAGACTATTACAGACAAGACAAGTGAGAGAGACTGTTACAGACAAGGCAGGTCAGACAGACTCAACAGGCATGGACACCAGGCATGAACACCTGGCATGGACACCAGGCATGAACACCTGGCATGGACACCAGGCATGGACACCAGGCATGGACACCTGGCATGAACACAAGGCAGAAGGGAACAACATGTTTTGTGTATATTCTCAAGTTGTTGTTCTCAGAAACTTTAATTGGCTGTACAGAACATTACAAGGTTATACAAGAACCATTACAATGTTTCATATTATTACAACATGTGCTGGCTACACACGTATGCAATATTCTTTTCAATTGAAAGCCACAGACAAACTACAATTATTGAAATTGCAGTTTTTATATGGCAGTTGGTGGACTCAAGTCAGCCTGGTGCTCTATCGCCGAGACACCACATCTCACAGATACATTTTATACACAACTATACATAGTACACTATACACAAATAATTCTGTACAACGCATGATATATTAAACACAACTTCCACAACATCTGACCCAGTATAGAATCTCAACAATGAATTCTACTTGAACCAAGGAACATTTCCTCACCTGCAGATGAACTGGAACACGTCGGCTGCGTCTGTGCATTGGAAGATCGTTCCTCGGTGCTCCATCAAAATACTCACACACATGAATATGTCAAAAGTGTACTCCACATTCAATGGCGCCTCCACAATACGATTCGTGCCACCTGAAACAAGCGAGACAAAACATCTCTAGCGTATTTGTTATGTTGATAACATGGAAAGATCACAAACAACACCAGACTACCGTAACGTTGAACTGACTGTAATACACCATCATGGCGGAGCCACGTTTCACCCCAGAATGAGGCTGATGTCAGATGATCAAGTACATTAAAGGCACACTATTAAAGTAACAGAACATAACATATTTTCCACCTCTCTGTAAAGATTACTGTTCCGAAATCGAAAAATAAAGAGGTACACACAAACCTTTCAAATTACCAATGTAGTCAATGATGTTTAAAGTCACATGCTAATTTAACAGCTGACTAGTATCAAAACAAACATTCACTAGTTCGTCAGGTAGTCTTGAAGGTACCGTGGTGGACGTTTGTTTCACCTGGGCCATTGGTACTGTGGGTAACCGGGTTGTTGAACAGGCAGACCTCCGGTGTCAAGGTCATCAAGGTGGGCGTCCGACGATAGCTGTTGATTTTCTGGTTGTCGTGATCAAACACAACTGAGTTCCAGCGCGACCCCCGGTGTCTGGGCCAACCATTCTGTACAAAGTGACGGACCTGTATCAAAGTGCCATCCTAGGAAGAAGCGTTTTTCAACTCGGCTGCAGTAACAAGGTTGTCCAACTCAATTTCCATGACACAGTCGTCTGTCATTGATTCACACTGTTCTTCTTTGACTAGCCTGCTGTGCATATCTGCTACCTGGTTCTTGGATCCAGCAGTGTACCGAATGTCAAAGTCATACTGGTGTAGACAATCAGACCATCGGTAGATTCACAATGGCCTGTGGCCCAAACCGGAAGTTGCTAACAGCATTGTGAGTGCCTGGTGGTCCGTCTTCAGTGTGAATTTTCTACCGAAGAGAAACACATGCCAGTGTTCGCATGCAAAGATTCATGCCAGTGCTTTATGTTCTCATGTGGAGTACTTCCGTTCTGTTGCTGAAAGTGTCTTGGATGCATACGTGACTGGCCTCTCTTTGCCATTTGACACTTGCGATAATACCGCACCAAGGGCGATTCCTGAAGCATCTGTCGTCACGATCAGACGCAATTTTCTGCTTCAAGTTGTGGAAGGCTTGGTCTTGCTCGGCTGTCCAATCCCACTGAGGGTCTTTGCGTAGCAGTCGTCTAAGTGGCTCAGCAGTTTCTGAGTAGTGTGGGACAAATTTCAGGTAGAAATTCGTTGTGCCCAGAAACGAAGCAACTTCCTTTGCATTGGTCAGTTCTGGTAGATCGTCAATTGCTTTCACTTTGGAGTGTAGTGGTAGGACACCCTTGGAGGACAAATGGTATCCCAGGAAGTCGATTAAAAACTCCTATTGCTTGAATTTATGTTATATTACACCCTGCTATCTATTTCCATGTCCACCAAGCCAAAAAAAAATTAAAAAATTAATGAATTGGAAATTCCACATTTCATGCTGGGCATCCGAACATTTTCGAATATGCATATTTTTGGCACACTATTCGGGATGCCAAGATGTGACGTCACTTATGACTCAAACTCCATCAGGCTTTCCATGCATTCAGAGTATAGTTTTTGGGTCGAAACGAGCGTCGGAATGAGTTATTGTCCAATATTCCGATGTAATGCAAACACTAGTTATCATAGAGGAACAAGCTGTTATCTTACGGTTCCACATGAATCGAATTTTATTCAAAACAATGAATGCGAATGGGCCTACAAGTCGTCGAAGTTGAACTAGGTTTCGCCGAGCTTGGGCTCATTTTCCAAATAATTATATAGAATGCAACCAACGGGAGATAATCTACACCAATAAACATACCTAGCAAACAGATATTGTATTCAGCTACAGAAAGTAATGTGTATAATCTCATAATATCACTAGAATATTGATATATGAAGGAGTTGTACAATTTATCTTAACAACTTAAATCAACCAGTGAATTTCTGCTGGTGCTGCTAGCTCAGTTGGTAGGTGCGTTGGTTTCTTGTCGTTTATTTTACAATCGGGCAATGCCAGTTCAATCCTGACACCTTGCAAACCATTGATTTTCTTTACACTTTTTTGTTTATGTTTTCACAAAGTAATATAAACCAAATCATTGTGTATACTATGATGCATTGTTTGTAAATATTGTTTTATTTTTGTAGTAATTATTTATTCGCCACAAAAATGAAAATATGGTCATTATATATATAACAATGTTTATTTATCCAGACAGATCACAATTTGTTTTCACATATGTAATTACAATAATTATATTACTGTACAATATATGCACAATTAATTAATAAATTATATAACCATTACATTATATTTGTTTGGATAAATAAAATTTAGAAATATCGTTATATGTAATGACCCTATTTTCATTTTTGTGGTGAATAAATAATTACTACAACAAAAATATATATTTACAAACAGTGCATTATAAAATAAAATGATTAAAGAAAATCAATGGTTTGCATGGTGTCAGGATTGAACCGGCATATTTGTAAACTATATAACAAGAAACCAACGTGCCTACCCACTGAGCTAGCGGCAACAGCGGAAACTCACTGACTGATTCAAGTTGTTATGATAAAAGTGATATTATGATATTATACACGTTACTTTCTGTAGCTGAATACAATATCTGTTTGCTATGTATGTTTATTGGTGTAGACTATCGTTGGTTGCATTCGATATAATTATTCGGAAAACGAGCCCAAGCTCGGCGAAACCGAGTCGACTTGTAGGCCCATTCGCATTCACTGTTTTGCATAAAATTCGATTCATGTGGAACGGTAAGATAACTGCTTGTTCCTCTATGATGACTAGTGTTTGTATTACATCGGAATGTTGCACAATAACTCGTTCTGACGCTAGTTTCGACCCAAAAGCTATACTTGTAAACATGTTCTGAATGCATGGAAAGGGTCGGCCTGATGCGAGTGTTTGTCATAAGTGACGTCACGATACCACGTGATCGCCTAGCTCATTCAAATTTAATTTTCTGTGGGAATCGCTTCATAGATGGGTTTTAAATCGAATTTATGCTACAAATGTATTTTTCTGTATTTTTTAATGCTGTTAAATGTTACATACAATGTGAAACTTTGTGTACACATGGAAAAAGGATTTTAGCTAATGCCTTATTTTTATTTCCTTGAAGCACTAGCTGCAGTCATGTGTGATGCTGTTCCTGTGTGTGTCCATGGATGACAATGTCGTCCTGTGTGTGTCCATGGATGACAATGTCATCCTGTGTGTGTCCATGGATGGCAATGTCGTCCTGTGTGTGTCCATGGATGACAATGTCATCCTGTGTGTGTCCATGGATGGCAATGTCATCCTGTGTGTGTCCATGGATGGCAATGTCATCCTGTGTGTGTCCATGGATGGCAATGTCGTCCTGTGTGTGTCCATGGATGGCAATGTCGTCCTGTGTGTGTCCATGGATGGCAATGTCGTCCTGTGTGTGTCCATGGATGGCAATGTCATCCTGTGTGTGTCCATGGATGACAATGTCATCCTGTGTGTGTCCATGGATGACAATGTCGTCCTGTGTGTGTCCATGGATGACAATGTCATCCTGTGTGTGTCCATGGATGACAATGTCGTCCTGTGTGTGTCCATGGATGACAATGTCATCCTGTGTGTGTCCATGGATGGCAATGTCATCCTGTGTGTGTCCATGGATGGCAATGTCGTCCTGTGTGTGTCCATGGATGACAATGTCATCCTGTGTGTGTCCATGGATGGCAATGTCATCCTGTGTGTGTCCATGGATGGCAATGTCATCCTGTGTGTGTCCATGGATGGCAATGTCATCCTGTGTGTGTCCATGGATGGCAATGTCATCCTGTGTGTGTCCATGGATGGCAATGTCGTTCTGTGTGTGTCCATGGATGGCAATGTCATCCTGTGTGTGTCCATGGATGACAATGTCATCCTGTGTGTGTCCATGGATGACAATGTCATCCTGTGTGTGTCCATGGATGGCAATGTCATCCTGTGTGTGTCCATGGATGGCAATGTCATCCTGTGTGTGTCCATGGATGGCAATGTCATCCTGTGTGTGTCCATGGATGGCAATGTCGTCCAGGAGGTTGATGCAGCCATCTTTCCCCTTCAGTACAGAAGACCCAATCTTCTGGAAGACACCAGGTGCTGAACTAAGTCCACACGGCAACCTACAGTACTGGAAAACTCCCCCATGTGTGATGAATGCTGTCAAGTACTTCCTATCTTCAGCCATGGGGACCTGCAGATAGCTTCGTCTCATGTCCAGCTTGCTGAAAACTGTGGTGAAACTCGGCAGACAGTTCCTCCATTGTTGGCAGTGGGTAGTTGTCCAGAATGATGGCCTTGTTTATAGCTTGCTGGTCAACACAAAGTCTTATTTCACCCGATTTCCGACATGTGACAACAAGATTTAAAATCCAGGGTGATGAGTTGATTGGTTCGATCATGCCATCGTCTTGTAGACGTTTAAGTTCACGTGACACTTCGTGACGCACTGAGAGTGGAAGACGACGTAAACCTTGTGACACAGGTTTAACTTCTGGGTTGACTCGGGGGCGATGTACAAACTTTGCAATTTTCCCAAACCCGTAGAACACTGTGGGAAAGGCAGCAACAGTGTCAACTGACTGAATGATGGTGTCCTTCCTTGTGACTGTGAATCCGAGATGGTTGAACAAATCTATTCCCTTTAGGCTAGATCCGGTCTGTGGGACATAGAATGAGAAACTCGTCCCAGTTTCTGACTGGTATGTCACTAGTAAGCGGACAATCCCATTCAATGTAATTTCCGTACCGTCGTACTGTTACCAGACTATCATAATGTGGAACTGACTGTAAGACAACATCATGGCAGAGCTATATTTCACCCCAGAACGAGGCTGACGTCACATGATCAAGTACACTAAAGGCACACTGTTAAAGTAACAGAACACAACAGTATTACAACTAGTAAAAGAAAAAACAAATGTCAACATCCCTCTAGAAACACTTGCTTATATGGGAGGTTTTCTTCACTGCAGTTAACATAATATTTACAACATATAAAATAATTCCTGGTTTCTCATCACAACTTTGTAAAAAATAAAATGAATGGGTAGTATACTGATGGAGGCATTGACTATTAAAGGGGCTGTGCTCAACAATCAGCAGCTTAACATGTGCACCAAGTGTATTTCTTACAAGTGGCAAACCCACAGACCAATCCATTTGTAAAGTGTATTAAATCATCATCAAGCAATGATTTCCATTGAATCCAATGATATGCAATCAATAAATCTCCTTCTATACTGTAGTACCTTCTTGTTCAAACCGGCGTTGTCTTTCAACATCCTGTGCTTTATAAGCCTCCATTGAGGAGAGTTCTAAATGGTGACTACTCAGGATCTCAAAGCACCGCAGCGAATCGTCTAATGAAAACTCTCGCTTGAAGTTCAACAGCATCCACCTGAAAAGTCAAAATGTTTAATGTTCTTTTCAAATCCAGGCAACATATTCGTATGATATAACCTACGAACATCTCCAGAAACACAAGTCTCATGTCTGTCTCATGTCTGTCTCATGTCTGTCTCATGTCTGTCTCATGTCTGTCTCATGTCTCTTCCTGTAGCTTCTACACAACTTAACTCTAATGGAACCTGAAATACTTTTTTCAACAACCCAAACAGAAAATTTAAAACTTGGCAGTTTAGTAAACTTTGCCAACTTACTGGACGATATTTTGGAATGTGTATTTATGTCACATGTATGACACAGGTACTGAAAGTGACATAGCAGGATCAGAATTAACTGGATCAAAGATAATTACAATTACTGACATTACCAGAATCACAGGTGACAAATTTTAATTGATTTTTTATCTACTTTAGCATGTTGGAAAAAATAACTGATAATAGTATTTTTTATTTCATTTTGTGCCATCAACTTTTATATCTAGATTAATCTTGTACCTATAAAAATAGACACAATATTTAGTGGTCACCCACCTGTGGCAGAAAGCCATGTCTGACAAACCCAAGAACTCCAGATACTGCATGAGGTCCATGTCTAACTCCAGCAGCAGCTGGTGCACCTTTTCTGTGGGAACACAATTCATGCAACACTGTCATATAGTAGTGTAAACCAATATATGCTATGTTTCACAAAACTAAAAATGGAAATAACCAGCAAGGCGATAATTCTCAATCTGTTATTACCCCTTACGATGTTCATTACATATTCTCCAAATGACCTTCACTACACCTAGTTCATTGTAAAGGAACATCAACATTTAAACATCAAGTATTGTTATATTTAACCATCTCTTTTATTTATGGTTTCCCTGAATTTTGGTAAACATAATGTTGACAAGATTGTCTTAACTGTCTCCCTGAGCCCCTTTTGTAAAGTATTCTACAGCTGACCTAATAGAATACTTGAGACACACACCTAACTTCCGCAGTACGCTGTCCTCCATAAACTCTGTCTCCACCTGACGCATGTAGTTCTTGAAACACCAGTACGCTTCAATCTACAATGTTACACCAGACATGTATACATTCTCCATGGTAATACACCAGTATGCTTCAATCTGCAATGTTACACCAGACATGTATACATTCTCCATGGTAATACACCAGTATGCTTCAATCTACAATGTTACACCAGACATGTATACATTCTCCATGGTAATACACCAGTATGCTTCAATCTGCAATGTTACACCAGACATGTATACATTCTCCATGGTAATACACCAGTATGCTTCAATCTGCAATGTTACACCAGACATGTATACATTCTCCATGGTAATACACCAGTATGCTTCAATCTGCAATGTTACACCAGACATGTATACATTCTCCATGGTAATACACCAGTATGCTTCAATCTACAATGTTACACCAGACATGTATACATTCTCCATGGTAATACACCAGTATGCTTCAATCTGCAATGTTACACCAGACATGTATACATTCTCCATGGTAATACACCAGTATGCTTCAATCTACAATGTTACACCAGACATGTATACATTCTCCATGGTAATACACCAGTATGCTTCAATCTGCAATGTTACACTAGACATGTTTACACTCTCCATGGTAATACACCAGTATGCTTCAATCTACAATGTTACACCAGACATGTATACATTCTCCATGGTAATACACCAGTATGCTTCAATCTGCAATGTTACACCAGACATGTATACATTCTCCATGGTAATACACCAGTATGCTTCAATCTACAATGTTACACCAGACATGTATACATTCTCCATGGTAATACACCAGTATGCTTCAATCTGCAATGTTACACTAGACATGTTTACACTCTCCATGGTAATACACCAGTATGCTTCAATCTGCAATGTTACACCAGACATGTATACACTCTCCATGGTAACACACCAGTACGCTTCAATCTGCAATGTTACACCAGACATGTATACATTCTCCATGGTAACACACCAGTACGCTTCAATCTGCAATGTTACACCAGACATGTTTACACTCTACATGGTAATACACCAGTACACTTCAATCCGCAATGTTACACCAGACATGTTTACACTCTACATGGTAATACACCAGTACACTTCAATCTGCAATGTTACACCAGACATGTTTACACTCTACATGGTAATACACCAGTATGCTTCAATTTGCAATGTTACACCAGACATGTATACATTCTCCATGGTAATACACCAGTATGCTTCAATCTGCAATGTTACACCAGACATGTATACATTCTCCATGGTAATACACCAGTATGCTTCAATCTACAATGTTACACCAGACATGTATACATTCTCCATGGTAATACACCAGTATGCTTCAATCTGCAATGTTACACTAGACATGTTTACACTCTCCATGGTAATACACCAGTATGCTTCAATCTGCAATGTTACACCAGACATGTATACACTCTCCATGGTAACACACCAGTACGCTTCAATCTGCAATGTTACACCAGACATGTATACATTCTCCATGGTAACACACCAGTACGCTTCAATCTGCAATGTTACACCAGACATGTTTACACTCTACATGGTAATACACCAGTACACTTCAATCCGCAATGTTACACCAGACATGTTTACACTCTACATGGTAATACACCAGTACACTTCAATGTGCAATGTTACACCAGACATGTTTACACTCTACATGGTAATACACCAGAACGCTTCAATCTGCAATGTTACACCAGACATGTTTACACTCTACATGGTAATGATAATAATAATAAGGTAACTTCTTTTGCGCCTAAATCCTCGGAAACCAAGCTCATCCAACTAATGATAGTTGTGCTGCAATACAATATTAAAGGTAAATCAAATTACATAATATAAACTACATCTACAGAGATGCAACTTGCAACCATAAGTCACGGTAAACACTGAAGGCATGAGTCTGGAAGTGTGTTATAAGTCACGGTAAACACTGAAGGCATGAGTCTGGAAGTGTGTTATAAGTCACGGTAAACACTGAAGGCATGAGTCTGGAAGTGTGTTATAAGTCACGGTAAACACTGAAGGCATGAGTCTGGAAGTGTGTTATAAGTCACGGTAAACACTGAAGGCATGAGTCTGGAAGTGTGTTATAAGTCACGGTAAACACTGAAGGCATGAGTCTGGAAGTGTGTTATAAGTCACGGTAAACACTGAAGGCATGAGTCTGGAAGTGTGTTATAAGTCACGGTAAACACTGAAGGCATGAGTCTGGAAGTGTGTTATAAGTCACGGTAAACACTGAAGGCATGAGTCTGGAAGTGTGTTATAAGTCACGGTAAACACTGAAGGCATGAGTCTGGAAGTGTGTTATAAGTCACGGTAAACACTGAAGGCATGAGTCTGGAAGTGTGTTATAAGTCACGGTAAACACTGAAGGCATGAGTCTGGAAGTGTGTTATAAGTCACGGTAAACACTGAAGGCATGAGTCTGGAAGTGTGTTATAAGTCACGGTAAACACTGAAGGCATGAGTCTGGAAGTGTGTTATAAGTCACGGTAAACACTGAAGGCATGAGTCTGGAAGTGTGTTATAAGTCACGGTAAACACTGAAGGCATGAGTATGGAAGTGTGTTTTATCTTTCCTTTTGGAGTGGTCTGGGGTGAACATTTGGGTTGCCCAATAGATGTTTCTCCAAAATGAAGATTTCACGGTGAATGATCAACCATGTTTTTACTTTTCATTCCAAGGTTAAGCATGTGCATAACAACCATTATCAAGAATAGTCTGTAAATAATTACTATATACATCATGCACCTGTAGACACAGAAAGGGAATCCCAAAGTGTTGACTGAGTGTCAGCACGGAGCTCCAGCTGTACATGTGGCGAGGCTGTTCAGTTTGTTTCTCATGATGTTGGGTACTGCCTGATCGTCTTCATGGCTGAGCATCTGTATTATTGCTGTGGTTTTCGTTCTCGCACAAACATACTTTTTTCAATTTCTGAATCCAGAATTGTTTTTTTAATATTGGGCCCGCGTGATCTGACACGGCTATGGGTAGATCGTGTTCAATAATGAAGTTTGTGAACATCACCTCCTCGTTGATGCTGTAATAATCCGACGATGTGCTCATAAACAAAGTTATTTTACTGGAACTGGCAGTACCACCTGCCTTCCGCTTGTGGCAGCCAACGTGTTTCGCACAGTCGTACATTCTGTCATGTGACATTGATGTCCAAACGACAAACCGTGCAAAATGAATAGCTAATATTCACTCGTGATGAGATCACCATGGTGTGTTTGACAGTGTAGTCCTCCTTGATCCTTTGGTCCGCTGTGGTAGTCCTCTTAGACTCGGGTGTAGGGCCTGTGGACGGCCTTCTTTCAGAAGACGCCATGCCGTTTTCGCATCAGTTTACAGCCGAAATACGACACTACTCGTGCGCGGGAACAGCAATGCATCGATCACAAACCCAACACGCGGGGATTTGTATTCTCAAATAGATTCCTGCGTACGTGAAATTATGCAACTATGGCCGAATAACATCATTATTTGCTACATTTCTTCAATTGCTATTCTTGAAAAAATCATATTTGATTTTACTCAGCTAAGATATCATCAATTATTCAATTTCTTGTGGTTGCAACAAACAAAACCAACACAAATTAACATGATATGCTGTTTTGGATTTTATCGTTTTTGACATTGTGACCACTTGCAGGATCAGTAAACACCGATGACGAAATCCACCGTCTGGTACCACTGTTATTGGAGCCCTGCTCATTGTGTAGTTACGGGCTAAATTAGATTTATACTTTTTTTGTACCAAAATGCATGGTGAGCGTAATGATTGATTTAGGCACAATAGCATAATGATTACACCTAAATCGTAATGTTTGGCATCTCTGCATCTATTGAGAGAGATTGACTGCCGTAGTGTTTGGATGAACCAAAGCTAAACAATTATTTTGTACCATTAAAAATGTTGCACTAGCTCAGAATCTCCTGATCACTATTACATATTATGTAAAAGTAGTAATCCATTCAGTCCATATGATATGTAGGATGTAGTCCACTGTAATTTAATGTAATGTAATTGAAACAAGTGAAATTGATGTGAAGCATTAGATTTTAAAGGTAGGATTGATGAAACATGACATTACTGTTACATGAACATTTGTGCCATGGGCTTTATATTTAATATTTAGAATTATAATCATGGGAAAAATTACAGAATTAATTAACACATAAGTCATTTGTTAATTTCCAGGTTAAACGTAAATGATTTAACAAGTCTGAAGGTAACAAAGGTGACAATAATGAACACACCTCGGAGTCGAACACGACCAGGAATCGACTAGCGATGTCGTTCATTCCCTGGGCATAGCCAACTTGAGGATGAAAGGCTGCGTAAGATATGAGGATATCCCGCAGCATTCGTAAGTGATGTAGACCCAATTCTTCACTGAAGGTAACAACATGATGAAACCATATAACAAACTGATGCGTTTTCTTCCTTTCTCAGAAATGAAAGGACAAAAAATTGTATAATTTTTATTCAGAGTCAATGAAAGACTGCCATTTTACTTACTTTCTTTTACTGACTTTGGTAACTAAAATTACATATTTTCATAAAATGGCAGAAGCAGCCTTGCATTCAGCCATCATCAACTACAATCCCTGTTGGTGCAAAGTACTGGTGTGTGTAAGCATACAACTGCTTTCACTTGCGTGCAAATATGTGTGCGTGCATGACTGCGTGTGTGTGTGCATGCACATGTGTGTAAATATATGCAAGTGTGCGAGTGCAGATGAGGATTGTGTGTATTTTCCATTTTTTATAGCATCTTAAACATACTGGTAATTTAATTTTAAAATCATTTCCTAACATATGTCATTTAAATGGGACAACACAAGTTTTTGGTTGACAATTTTCTTCTCTGTATAATAATTCTTCTTTAACTATCATCAATATATAATCATAAATTTAAGTTATTTCAGACAATCAATCAGCATGTCCTAAACAAAAATTAATGTTTAGCTAGCACTAGCACTAGCACCATAACTTTGATGTTCCGTGTATGTCACTAATTCCAATGTTCTGTTGCATTCTGTGACATTTGTAATAACAGACACGACATTCATTATAACTGTAGCAATTATAAAAGACATAACTACCTGAAATACTCAAGTGTTCTGTCCGTACGAGGGATGTCCTTGTCTATGATGTTGATGGCAGGGTAGAATGTCTTCAGATCTGTTGGCTTTCGCCCCGCATACAACTGTACCAATGTACTAATTATAAATTTTCAAATAATAATATAAACATCATGTTGAAGACATCTAACAAAAAGGGCCAATTAAAAGTCTGAACTGTCTATGTAATTATATCTAAACATCTGAATTACAAGCATATTTAAAGAACTGGTCTATATCTTAATCAGATCTTGACAATAATAATAATATTACACTTAAACTGGAGCAGATGTAATGAAAAACTACTTGAGACACTTTGCAATAAAATCATCTCGAATGAACATAACATCATACAAAGCTTAACTAAAAGGTTTAAATTAAATACAAAGTCCAAAATTTAAAATACTTGTTATGCTAATCTTACATATTCATTCACAATTATCCACCTCCTGCAGCCATGTGGACAGAGAAATGTCAGGCAATACAACAACAATACGCACTGTACTTCTACCTGTGTGTATCACAACCCTACCTGGGCAGTACGTATGTGTATTTCTACTTGTGTGTACCACTACAACCATGTCCTGTCTCTCCCTACCTGGGCAGTACGTATGTGTATTTCTACTTGTGTGTACCACTACAACCTCGTCCTGTCTCTCCCTACCTGGGCAGTAGGTATGTGTATTTCTACTTGTGTGTACCACTACAACCATGTCCTGTCTCTCCCTACCTGGGCAGTACATATGTGTATTTCTACTTGTGTGTACCACTACAACCATGTCCTGTCTCTCCCTACCTGGGCAGTACGTATGTGTATTTCTACTTGTGTGTACTACAACCATGTCCTGTCTCTCCCTACCTGGGCAGTACGTATGTGTATTTCTACTTGTGTGTACCACTACAACCTCGTCCTGTCTCTCCCTACCTGGGCAGTAGGTATGTGTATTTCTACTTGTGTGTACCACTACAACCATGTCCTGTCTCTCCCTACCTGGGCAGTACGTATGTGTATTTCTACTTGTGTGTACCACTACAACCATGTCCTGTCTCTCCCTACCTGGGCAGTATGTATGTGTATTTCTACTTGTGTGTACCACTACAACCATGTCCTGTCTCTCCCTACCTGGGCAGTATGTATGTGTATTTCTACTTGTGTGTACCACTACAACCATGTCCTGTCTCTCCCTACCTGGGCAGTACGTATGTGTATTTCTACTTGTGTGTACCACTACAACCATGTCCTGTCTCTCCCTACCTGGGCAGTAGGTATGTGTATTTCTACTTGTGTGTACCACTACAACCATGTCCTGTCTCTCCCTACCTGGGCAGTACGTATGTGTATTTCTACTTGTGTGTACCACTACAACCATGTCCTGTCTCTCCCTACCTGGGCAGTACGTATGTGTATTTCTACTTGTGTGTACCACTACAACCTCGTCCTGTCTCTCCCTACCTGGGCAGTATGTATGTGTATTTCTACTTGTGTGTATCACTACAACCATGTCCTGTCTCTCCCTACCTGGGCAGTATTTATGTGTATTTCTACTTGTGTGTACCACTACAACCATGTCCTGTCTCTCCCTACCTGGGCAGTAGGTATGTGTATTTCTACTTGTGTGTACCACTACAACCATGTCCTGTCTCTCCCTACCTGGGCAGTAGGTATGTGTATTTCTACTTGTGTGTACCACTACAACCATGTCCTGTCTCTCCCTACCTGGGCAGTAGGTATGTGTATTTCTACTTGTGTGTACCACTACAACCATGTCCTGTCTCTCCCTACCCGGGCAGTATGTATGTGTATTTCTACTTGTGTGTATCACTACAACCATGTCCTGTCTCTCCCTACCTGGGCAGTACGTATGTGTATTTCTACTTGTGTGTACCACTACAACCATGTCCTGTCTCTCCCTACCTGGGCAGTAGGTATGTGTATTTCTACTTGTGTGTACCACTACAACCATGTCCTGTCTCTCCCTACCTGGGCAGTACGTATGTGTATTTCTACTTGTGTGTACCACTACAACCATGTCCTGTCTCTCCCTACCTGGGCAGTACGTATGTGTATTTCTACTTGTGTGTACCACTACAACCTCGTCCTGTCTCTCCCTACCTGGGCAGTAGGTATGTGTATTTCTACTTGTGTGTACCACTACAACCATGTCCTACTTGGGCAGTACCACTACAACCCCGTCCTGTGTCTCTACCTTTGCAGGGAGCTGCATACAGTCCATGTGTTGTGTGTTCTCCACTGGTGTGTCCGTCTCATCCTTCTCAATGGAGGCTGACTCGATACTCTGTAGATAGCCAGGATGAAGTAGTTTGTGGGCTGCATCGTCTACAAAACACACTCCATTTCATCACCAATGTGAATATTATGTTAAAATCATGTACAGATTTCAGGATGTTGGTGATGAGGATGTTTCAACATGAGTTTTTATATGAATTTCTACCTTTGAGCAGCATCTCCCTCCATCGTTTCTTCAACGCAGCGTATTTGCTGGCTCGCTCTGCAGATATCACCTCGCACTCTCTAAACAACACACAAAGAGGTATAACATTACATTATATCTTGGAATATTCTGTTTCACTAAAAACTATTTTCCTTTCCAGTATGAATAAAATGCACAGTATAAAATCCATGTTAAAACATGTAATTTATATTTCTCTCACTGTCATGCTTCTGCTGCCCTAGCACTAGTGTGCTTTATACAATGCATCGTCAAATAATGTAATACTTTTAATCAAAACCAGATGGAAAGAGAACATTGTGCAGGGTACATAAATGAATGATTTAGTTAAGTTTTCATTAAAATAAAAAAATCAACAAATCCAATAGAGCGGATCAAGGTTCGAATGCATTTACTGTTAACTGTAGAAACAAGTGCCTTGCTTTTACCCCAATTCATTCATCTGAGAAAACAAGTGGTTATAACGAGCAGTTTTCACATCACTGCAGCATAGAGGAATGCTTTTAAGTGATGTTAAGATGAGATTGACAGGAATGGATCCACCAGAGCAGTGTTAGATGGGAATTTAGTAATATTCAAGTCCATTCGAGGGCCGTCTTAGAGATATCATGTTAACATGTATAAACACTCACCTTGTTGTTGACTGGAATGGGAAGAATCCAAAGAGTCGCAGCCACACCCGGCGTCTGATACTTGGCTCGACTCCACCTGCCAGGGGAATGATCAACTAGACTTCATTGTTACTTAAGAATGGTCTCATAAATTCGCAAAGTCAAAAAAAGATTGTGCATTAAACATTGGTTCAAAACCCCCTCACCAATACATGGTATGGATCTTATAACTTTCGTGATCCATAATTGTTATCAGCGTCAATTTGCATTAATATGTGTTTCACTCACTAGGTGGTGCCACTTTTGCCATTAATTTCCCCCACACTGTGTGGTGATGACTGGACAGACCGGACCTCTCACACTGTGTGGTGATGACTGGACAGACCGGACCTCTCACACTGTGTGGTGATGACTGCACCTCTCACACTGTGTGGAGATGACTGGACCTCTCACACTGTGTGGAGATGACCGGACCTCTCACACTGTCTGGTGATGACCGGACCTCTCACACTGTGTGGAGATGACTGGACCACTCACACTGTGTGGTGATGACTGGACCTCTCACACTGTCTGGTGATGACCAGACCACTCACACTGTGTGGTGATGACTGGACCTCTCACACTGTGTGGGGATGACTGGACCACTCACACTGTGTGGTGATGACTGGACCTCTCACACTGTGTGGAGATGACCGGACCTCTCACACTGTGTGGAGATGACTGGACCTCTCACACTGTGTGGAGATGACTGGACCACTCACACTGTGTGGTGATGACTGGACCTCTCACACTGTGTGGTGATGACTGGACCTCTCACACTGTGTGGAGATGACTGGACCTTTCACACTGTGTGGAGATGACTGGACCACTCACACTGTGTGGAGATGACTGGACCTCTCACACTGTGTGGTGATGACCAGACCACTTACACTGTGTGGAGATGACTGGACCTCTCACACTGTGTGGAGATGACTGGACCACTCACACTGTGTGGAGATGACTGGACCTCTCACACTGTGTGGTGATGACCAGACCACTCACACTGTGTGGAGATGACTGGACCTCTCACACTGTGTGGTGGTGACTGGACCTCTCACACTGTCTGGTGATGACTGGACCACTCACACTGTGTGGAGATGACTGGACCTCTCACACTGTGTGGTGATGACCAGACCACTCACACTGTGTGGTGATGACTGGACCTCTCACACTGTGTGGTGATGACTGGACCTCTCACACTGTGTGGTGATGACCAGACCACTCACACTGTGTGGAGATGACTGGACCTCTCACACTGTGTGGAGATGACTGGACCACTCACACTGTGTGGAGATGACTGGACCTCTCACACTGTGTGGTGATGACCAGACCACTCACACTGTGTGGTGATGACTGGACCTCTCACACTGTGTGGTGATGACTGGACCTCTCACACTGTGTGGAGATGACTGGACCTCTCACACTGTGTGGTGATGACCAGACCACTCACACTGTGTGGAGATGACTGGACCTCTCACACTGTGTGGTGATGACTGGACCTCTCACACTGTGTGGTGATGACCAGACCACTCACACTGTGTGGAGATGACCGGACCTCTCACACTGTGTGGTGATGACCAGACCACTCACACTGTGTGGAGATGACTGGACCTCTCACACTGTGTGGTGATGACTGGACCTCTCACATTGTGTGGAGATGACTGGACCTCTCACACTGTGTGGAGATGACTGGACCTCTCACACTGTGTGGTGATGACCAGACCACTCACACTGTGTGGTGATGACTGGACCTCTCACACTGTGTGGTGATGACTGGACCTCTCACACTGTGTGGAGATTACTGGACCTCTCACACTGTGTGGTGATGACCAGACCTCTCACACTGTGTGGAGATGACTGGACCTCTCACACTGTGTGGTGATGACCAGACCACTCACACTGTGTGGAGATGACTGGACCTCTCACACTGTGTGGTGATGACTGGACCTCTCACACTGTGTGGAGATGACTGGACCTCTCACACTGTGTGGAGATGACTGGACCTCTCACACTGTGTGGAGATGACTGGACCTCTCACACTGTGTGGAGATGACTTGACCTCTCACACTGTGTGGAGATGACTGGACCTCTCACACTGTGTGGTGATGACTGGACCTCTCACACTGTGTGGAGATGACTGGACCTCTCACACTGTGTGGAGATGACTGGACCTCTCACACTGTGTGGTGATGACTGGACCTCTCACACTGTGTGGAGATGACTGGACCTCTCACACTGTGTGGTGATGACCGAACCACTCACACTGTGTGGTGATGACTGGACCTCTCACACTGTGTGGTGATGACTGGACCACTCAAACTGTGTGGTGGTGACCAGACCACTCACACTGTGTGGTGATGACTGGCCCACTCACACTGTGTGGTGATGACCAGACCACTCACACTGTGTGGTGATGACCAGACCACTCACACTGTGTGGTGATGACCGAACCACTCACACTGTGTGGTGGTGACCAGACCACTCACACTGTGTGGTGATGACTGGCCCACTCACACTGTGTGGTGATGACCAGACCACTCACACTGTGTGGTGATGACTGGCCCACTCACACTGTGTGGTGATGACCGGACCACTCACACTGTGTGGTGATGACCGGACCACTCACACTGTGTGGTGATGACTGGCCCACTCACACTGTGTGGTGATGACCAGACCACTCACACTGTGTGGTGATGACCAGACCTCTCACACTGTGTGGTGATGACTGGCCCACTCACACTGTGTGGTGATGACCGGACCACTCACACTGTGTGGTGATGACTGGCCCACTCACACTGTGTGGTGATGACCAGACCACTCACACTGTGTGGTGATGACCGGACCACTCACACTGTGTGGTGATGACCAGACCACTCACACTGTGTGGTGATGACTGGACAACTCACACTGTGTGGTGATGACCAGACTGACCGAACCACTCACACTGTATGGAGATGACCACACTGACCGGACCACTCACACTGTGCAATGTTTAACATATTTTAGGACTTTCAAACTTTTGCAATGGCCACTTACTTTTCACCACATGATCTCTGGAAGTACAAACATACATGCTTTATAGACAGATAAAAAATATGTTTCAGAACTTTATGTTTGGATTAACATGTATTCTGGTTAAAACATGGATAAGTCAGAGAGGAGAAGAATATTCATTTACAAATACAGTGTGTATTACACTGGACCCTAAAGTGTCCACTTCAAAAATGATAAACGACGTTATAACTTGTGAAAGAACGAACAAGGTAGTTTGTATGAGCCAGATGGTCAATCTGACCCACTATAGATGTGAAAGTATGAACAAGGTAGTTTGTATGAGTCAGATGGTCAATCTGACCCACTATAGATGTGAAAGAACAAACAAGGTAGTCTGTATGAGCCAGATGGTCAATCTGACCCACTATAGATGTGAAAGAACAAACAAGGTAGTCTGTATGAGCCAGATGGTCAATCTGACCCACTGTAGATGCGAAAGAACAAACAAGGTAGTTTGTATGAGCCAGATGGTCAATCTGACCCTTTATAGATGTGAAAGAACAAACAAGGTAGTCTGTATGAGCCAGATGGTCAATCTGACCCACTGTAGATGTGAAAGAACAAACAAGGTAGTTTGTATGAGCCAGATGATCAATCTGACCCACTATAGATGTGAAAGAACGAACAAGGTAGTTTGTATGAGCCAGATGATCAATCTGATCCACTATAGATGTGAAAGAATGAACAAGGTAGTTTGTATAAGCCAGATGGTCAATCTGACCCACTGTAGATGCGAAAGAACAAACAAGGTAGTTTGTATGAGCCAGATGGTCAATCTGACCCTTTATAGATGTGAAAGAACAAACAAGGTAGTCTGTATGAGCCAGATGGTCAATCTGACCCACTGTAGGTGTGAAAGAACAAACAAGGTAGTTTGTATGAGCCAGATGATCAATATGACCCACTATAGATGTGAAAGAACGAACAAGGTAGTTTGTATGAGCCAGATTGTCAATCTGACCCACTATAGATGTCAAAGAACAAACAAGGTAGTTTGTATGAGCTAGATGGTCAATCTGACCCACTATAGATGTCAAAGAACAAACAAGGTAGTTTGTATGATCCAGATGGTCAATCTGACCCACTATAGATGACATTCATACCTGAAAACACCGCCCGGCGTAGTCTGTGTTCATCAACCAGCCGTCCGTCAGAGTCAAACATTTGTTCAAATGCTGCTGCTTTTAGCTGAATGCATCGTTTCCTGGCATCTAAAGTTTTTGCCCTTTGTGATATAGATCTCATCAAACTAGGAAGCTCGGGAGGATATTGTATTTCTTCAAAGTCAACATCCTGATCAGACCCTCTGTCATGAAAAATGCACATGAATGAGACAATTTAGTACATATATATTAGATTACCATTGTAACGAGACGGTACATAAAATGCAGTTAGACACAGTAGTGTTTAAACTCACCTTGTATTTTCTTAATTTAGTAATAATACTAATATGTTCCTAATACTAGAGTAAACATACTGAAGGTATACTGCCTGCAAAAATTTGTTTACATTTTCCAAAGGCATCAATCGCAATTTGAATGTTTCGCCAAGAAAACATTCAAATAGTAAAGCCGTTATCAAAGGCAGGTGAAGCAATTTCCTGGAATTGTCCATTGATGCTGGGCACTTGTTCCCATAATCAAGACTAACAAAAAGTGCAAGTGGGGCAAAGAAGAACTGTTTCAGTGAATACTCCCAGCAAGACTCGAGAGGGTAATTCTGGTGAGTGGAACAGACAAGAATTAAAATATTATGCATTGTGTATTGAGACAATAGAAGATTGAGTACTGTTGGCAAAATATGCAGCACCAGCATTCACTAAAGGAGTATGAATACAACAAGGCAGAGAACATGGCTGAATGCATATATCATGTATGATCAAAACTGTAAGTAGTAATAACAATATAAGAATGACAACAAATATGTATATTTATTTATATAAGAATTAGAGATTCTTGTTAAAACATAGTAGCAACTATGAGTAATCTGATTATTTATTGTCATTATGTTGAACCACTTCAACCAGGTAAACAAATACCAGGTATAAAATAGACATCGTGACAATAAATAGACGTACCGACTAGTTAACGTGACATGCGATACATTGACGATAAGGAGGGTGTAGTCGAGTTCAGGACCTTGAAGTTGAGGCATGCTAAGGCCCAAGGTCCAGCGAGACTAACCAATTAATAATTATTTGAGCGATAATGAAGATGTCCGTCTACTAACCAACGGTTTATTTACGGTTTCCGATCCACAATTAACTTATTACCTATGTTTGGACGTGTGAAGTCGACCTTGTTCAAATGACGACATGACGCTGCTGCAGTGTGACTTCCAGTCTGCTTACTCATAAGTAAATCAGGTACATGTATGCCTTTGTTATCATGTTTTACCTTGTTTACACGACACATCGCCACCTAGTGATCAAGGGTAGAACGTTTTGTTGTCGTAGATAGTTCAAAGGAACTCCGTTAAATGGCAATACCGTTCGTCGGTTGACTTGTCAAAATATTATAACCCGTGTAATTACGTCCCATTACCCGATAGTGCTGCCCGTTAATAAATTTAACCACAACAACGTTATATTACCACTAATAGATTACAAGTCACACACATACACTCACGCACTGACACACACAAACACGAGTGATAAATTAGACGATAATAATTATTATGATAGGTTCAATGCACACAATTTGTAACTTGTGAAACAAAATTACAAGCATCGAGCAAAATTTCATGCTTTTATTACATGAATCATAATTTTTTTATTTTATAAAGTGATACAAATATATGTTATAAATAATAATTATGTTTCTACATGATCACTCTTTACAACACGTAATCTATATACACTGTACCAAAACTTGATTGCAAAACAAAATAGTATAATTTCCAAATTAGTTTACTAATGCCTTGTTTTTTCTGACAGCTCTTATCAAAACCATTTTATTTTAAATGCTTTATGTAAACTGTTCTTATGCTCAGAAACTGTTGTAGACTTTATACAAAATAGTTGACCAATTAATTAAAAAAGTAGTAAGTCAACATTATAATTTTAACAAGTTTTCCTCTATTTTAAATGCACTTTCATATCAAAAACATCTCCCAATTGAAAATCACTCCCGCAACAGCATATTCGCCTAATATAATAAAGGTTTAATACTTGAACATCTGTGTTCTTCATCATGATAAGTTCACTGCATCATGTCCAACTTTGTGACACTACACCACTACAGCATGTAGCACGAGGAACAGAATGAATGCATTTGAAGGTTTTTTAATAACCCACTCCTAAATAATGGTGATGACAATAAATAAATTATCCAAACATTGTGCATAAGAGTTGCTTAATGATAATTGTGATTTCATTACAGCAAACAAGTCAGTTCTCATTCAAAGTAAGCATACAATGATGATACGGCTTAGTTCTCAACGTTGACCCTACTGTAATCCTTTACACAGTAAAAGTGCAACAACTTATAAACTTTTGTGTTACCTAAAACTTCTGGCAGTTTAACGTTTCTTCTTCTGTAAACACATTCAAATATTTTTGTATGATAATAAACGTCTAATAATTCCCACCCAGACCTCGATCATGATATTTAAACCCTCAACTCTTCTTCTTCTGTTTTGTCAATTTAGCCAATGGTGCCTTGCTCAACGTGGGACCTTTTTCCCGCGATGCAGTCCGCTTACTGGCAAATCTTGAAGCCCCAGCTTTGCCAGTGGCTGTGGCGTGAGTGGTGCCAGCTGCACCGCTGTCTGCGCGATGTAGGAAGTGGTGCAACTGCTGGGCATGTGGTGCACTACCAAGAATCTGTGTCAACTGTTCAAGGGAGAGTGTCACAAGCTCAGCCAGGCTCTCCACGTGGTTCATGATGGCAAAGACGTTCTTTGAGTTCACCCCTGGCATCTTCAGCAGCATATTCTGTGGAACAATAAAATAAGCTTTGTCATGTATAAAAGTTTACCAATATACCTCAAACCATTAGAATTCCAGCCAAGCATTAAAGTGGACATTTTACATTTCACACTTTTATAATCATAAAACAAAATTAATTTTTTACTGTATCTATGTGGGCATTTGTTGAGATAACTTTCTCCCTAGTCCATAAATATTCGATAAAGTCAATGTCAAATCCAAACATAAATAACCAACATTTTAGTTTTCACGTTGCATGGTCGTTGGTTTGTAAGATAAAAGGCTGACATGACATAAAGAGATGTGTGATACATTCTACATTACAAAACAATAATTTCCCAATTGAATGCAAAATACAAACAAATGCATTGTTCTCAAATATCAAACATAACAATTTTCATTATCTCTGAAAAAATAAAGTGTGTATTTATAAAGAAGCTTTCCTGGGATTATATGAATTATATTGACTGGCAGTAGATGCAGGAATTCTACAGAAGTCATTCTCAGAGGCAAGAATTTATATGAAAGTTACCATTTTTGAGCTTCCCGTTGACAGTAGATGCTTATATCTGACATAAAATTGCAGGCCAGAAAGAGGATTTCAAAGTTGTTCCTTTTATGCAGGTGTCCCTTACATGTGAGTCCATATAGCAAGAGGAGCACCAATTTGAGTATCTCCATATATTTCAAGACCTACCTGCGGCCTGTGGTTGTACTTGCCACACTCAAGACCTACCTGTGGCCTGTGGTTGTACTTGCTACATTCAAGACCTACTTGCAGCCCATGGTTGTACTTGCCACACTCAAGACCTACCTGTGGCCTGTGGTTGTACTTGCCACACTCAAGACCTACTTGCAGCCCGTGGTTGTACTTGTCACACTCAAGATCTACCTGTGGCCTGTGGTTATACTTGGCACACTCAAGACCTACCTGCAGCCCGTGGTTGTACTTGCCACACTCAAGACCTACCTGTGGCCCGTGGTTGTACTTGCCACACTCAAGACCTACCTGTGGCCCGTGGTTGTACTTGCGACACACAAGACCTACCTGTGGCCTGTGGTTGTACTTGCCACACTCAAGACCTACCTGTGGCCCATGGTTGTACTTGCCACACTCAAGACCTACTTGCAGCCCGTGGTTGTACTTGCCACACACAAGACCTACCTGTGGCCTGTGATTGTACTTGCCACACTCAAGACCTACCTGTGGCCCATGGTTGTACTTGCCATACTCAAGACCTACCTGTGGCCCGTGGTTGTACTTGCCACACTCAAGACCTACCTGCAGCCCGTTGTTGTACTTGTCACACTCAAGATGTACCTGTGGCCCGTGGTTATACTTGGCACACTCAACAACTACCTGCAGCCAGTGGTTGTACTTGCGACACACAAGACCTACCTGTGGCCCATGGTTGTACTTGCCACACTCAAGACCTACCTGTGGCCCATGGTTGTACTTGCCACACTCAAGACCTACCTGTGGCCCGTGGTTGTACTTGCCACACTCAAGACCTACCTGTGGCCTGTGGTTGTATTTGTCACACTCAAGACCTACCTGTGGCCCATGGTTGTACTTGCCACACTCAGGACCTACCTGTGGCCTGTGGTTGTACTTGTCACACTCAAGACCTACCTGTGGCCTGTGGTTGTACTTGTCACACTCAAGACCTACCTGTGGCCTGTGGTTGTACTTGTCACACTCAAGACCTACCTGTGGCCCGTGGTTGTACTTGCCACACTCAAGACCTACCTGTGGCCTGTGGTTGTACTTGTCACACTCAAGACCTACCTGTGGCCCGTGGTTGTACTTGTCACACTCAAGACCTACCTGTGGCCCGTGGTTGTACTTGCCACACTCAAGACCTACCTATGGCCTGTGGTTGTACTTGCCACACTCAAGACCTACTTGCAGCCCGTGGTTGTACTTGCCATACTCAAGACCTACCTGTGGCCCGTGGTTGTACTTGCCACACTCAAGACCTACCTGCAGCCCGTGGTTGTACTTGCCACACACAAGACCTACCTGCGGCCCATGGTTGTACTTGTCACACTCAAGACCTACCTGTGGCCCATGGTTGTACTTGTCACACTCAAGATCTACCTATGGCCCGTGGTTGTACTTGTCACACTCAAGACCTACCTGTGGCCCGTGGTTGTACTTGTCACACTCAAGACCTACCTGTGGCCCATGGTTGTACTTGCCACACTCAAGACCTACCTGTGGCCCATGGTTGTACTTGTCACACTCAAGACCTACCTGTGGCCCATGGTTGTACTTGTCACACTCAAGACCTACCTGTGGCCCATGGTTGTACTTGCCACACTCAAGACCTACCTGTGGCCCGTGGTTGTACTTGTCACACTCAAGACCTACCTGTGGCCCATGGTTGTACTTGTCACACTCAAGACCTACCTGTGGCTCGTGGTTGTACTTGCCACACTCAAGACCTACCTGTGGCCCGTGGTTGTACTTGTCACACTCGAGATCTACCTATGGCCCGTGGTTGTACTTGTCACACTCAAGACCTACCTGTGGCCCGTGGTTGTACTTGCCACACTCAAGACCTACCTGTGGCCCGTGGTTGTACTTGTCACACTCAAGACCTACCTGTGGCCCGTGATTGTACTTGCCAAACTCAAGGTCAGTGGCCGAGTCACCAGTAATTGTCATCGCCTTCGAAGCGTCTGGTTCATCACGCCCTTGCTGCAAGCACCAACATTCCAGGCCTTTACTTCAACCAAGAATTAGTAGACTTTCTTTAAATTATCTCAGGCTTAGTTCCATTTCCTGTGACTGTTATTATTTAGATGTTGCCCATAAAAGATAACAAACTATGTACACTTTCTTCACCCTGTCCCCTCATTTCTAGTTACCACAGTTTAATGTGACTGCTATTGTTTACCAATAAAGGACTAGGTATAGCACCTCAACTTCATTCCATAATTAGTACAATTTTAACTTTACGTCATTGTTAGTTCTGTTTCTTGTGACTACTTTTCCAGAATTTTCCCATAATTAATTACAGACTTAGTTCATTATCTTACCTTCATCCTACAATTAGTACAATTTGTTTTAAATTATTTTTCACCAGACGTAGTTTGGTTTCTTCTGACTATCTTGCAATGTGATGTAGCACATTGTTTGGTTTCTTCTGAATATCTTGCAGTGTGATGTAGCACATTGTTTGGTTTCTTCTGACTATCTTGCAATGTGATGTAGCACATTGTTTGGTTTCTTCTGACTATCTTGCAGTGTGATGTAGCACATTGTTTGGTTTCTTCTGAATATCTTGCAGTGTGATGTAGCACATTGTTTGGTTTCTTCTGACTATCTTGCAGTGTGATGTAGCACATTGTTTGGTTTCTTCTGACTATCTTACAGTGTGATGTAGCACATTGTTTGGTTTCTTCTGACTATCTTACAGTGTGATGTAGCACATTGTTCGGTTTCTTCTGACTATCTTGCAGTGTGATGTAGCACATTGTTTGGTTTCTTCTGACTATCTTGCAGTGTGATGTAGCACATTGTTTGGTTTCTTCTGAATATCTTGCAGTGTGATGTAGCACATTGTTTGGTTTCTTCTGACTATCTTACAGTGTGATGTAGCACATTGTTTGGTTTCTTCTGACTATCTTACAGTGTGATGTAGCACATTGTTCGGTTTCTTCTGACTATCTTGCAGTGTGATGTAGCACATTGTTTGGTTTCTTCTGACTATCTTGCAGTGTGATGTAGCACATTGTTTGGTTTCTTCTGACTATCTTACAGTGTGATGTAGCACATTGTTTGGTTTCTTCTGACTATCTTGCAGTGTGATGTAGCACACTGTTTGGTTTCTTCTGACTATCTTGCAGTGTGATGTAGCACATTGTTTGGTTTCTTCTGACTATCTTGCAGTGTGATGTAGCACATTGTTTGGTTTCTTCTGACTATCTTACAGTGTGATGTAGCACATTGTTTGGTTTCTTCTGACTATCTTGCAGTGTGATGTAGCACATTGTTTGGTTTCTTCTGATTATCTTACAATGTAGTACATTGCTGTATCACAGGGACTTCCCAGTGCAGAGACACAACACTCACTTTGAGTTCGTCAAACAGTTCGGCTGTGGCGTAGGCGCTCTGACACCAGAGTATGCGCAGTCTCGGGAAGTGAAGAGTCAGCAGCGTCAGTCTGGAGGTGATGTCCTGACTGTTGATCTCCTCACTCTGTCTATCCTACAGTACACAGTACAACAGAACTGCCTTACTCCAGATGTCCTCATCTCTACAGTCATAGAGTCATGTCATGTAAAATTAGCTGGAGCATTCCATTACCCATTCCATTATTAAGATATCATATTTGTTGCACCTATGAAACTTACTGTTACATTATTTAGACTTACACATTGGTAGCTTCAGAGATCAATATCTTGATATTTTGTGATACCTCTTAATATTAATATTGGCGTTGCTGACCTCTCGTATTGGTTTTGTTGTTATCATAAAACTAATATGCCTATCTCAGGATATAGTAATTTGGAAATAGTTGGATGCAAAAGATAACTTTTCTTAACTATTGACTTGCAAATGAGCACCAGTATTTAAAAATGAGTAAACTTGTAACTTCTGAAATTGTTTTGATAAAATTGAACCTTTTGTGGTTGACTGATGTGCATCCAAAATTGAATTAAAAATAATAATAAAATGTCATTGTGTATGTGGATCACCCGGATGTCTCACATGGCACAGGATCAACCTGGGCAACAACAGCACTGACTTGTTAATTAAAACTAATTCGGAAATAGATGTAACATCAGGTACTGAGACGTTTCACGAGAAAACACTGCACCTTTAAATCCACCTTTTTTGATGCTCATTCATTAATATGATGTTCTTAATTCTACAATAAATATAAATACAATAATGCCCAACAAATTGGGTTTAATAAGCCTGAAGCATTATTTGTATTTTGAATGTTTCACCCATGAAATATTCAAACTGAACATGAAACATTCAAATAGAAGTCAAAACCTGTTATAGCAGAGGCAGGCAGTGCTTACAGCCAGTTCTTGGAAAATGCTCTGTGTGTGCCTGGTTATCAACACCAGTGAAAACAGCAAGTGGGAAGAAGTACAATTGATCCAGTGTACTTGAGTACGTTTGTGTTGGTAATATATAATATTACAACCACCTCGGGCGTGAGAGAAGCATTCTGGGTAATGGAACAGACAGTGCTGTTTTAATGACAACAAATACCAAATTAAGATTTCCTAAAACATCCACCGATTCCCACCTGAAGTGCAAATGACTTGTTCGGGTCGAACTCAATCAGCAGTAGAGGGCGCACGTAGTGTCGACACATCGCCACGGCCTGGTTGTACAGGCGGCCATTGTTCAATGAACCAATCAGATCGCTCACACTCTTCCGTTCAACACAGATGTCAGGCGTCAAGATGTAGTCACCGACCTGAAATAGAGGACCTTAAGTAGCTCTGTCTGTACGGTTCTTATCTAGCGATACAAAGCAAGACATGACATTTTCTTGTTAAGGGTAGCCACTACTCGAAAATGTCCATATAACCAATATGCCATATCTCTGTTAATATTGAACATATCATAACCAGATTTGGAGCACTGATTAGAAAAATGAATGGTATATGATGTGTGAAATATAGGCACGTTTGGTTGTGTATTACCATGGCAATGAACGTTTCAAGTGAGATGGATTTTCACATCTTTGAAAATTATTCTGAGCTAACAGCTGTATGTGTGATCATGCAACTATCAAGATTCATTAGCTAGAATACTCCTTTGTGCAATAAGGTGGTTTTGGGCAAGGATATCTGACTTCAGTGACTGTTGTTCAGGTTTGAGCATTTTACAAGACGTCATGAAAAAATCTCAAACCTAAAGTCCCATCTCACAACAGTCATTGCAGTCAAACTTCCTTGCCCAAAACCACCTTATTGCACAAAGGAGTATTTTGGCTAATGATTCTTGACAACTGCATGATCACACATACAGTTGTTAGCTCAGAATAATTTTCAAGGATGCATGCCCCTCTATCACACTAGAAATGTTGATTGTCATGGCACTGCACAAGCAAATGAGCCCACGTTCCACATATCATGTACTATTCATTTAACTAATTAGTACTCCAAATTTGGCTAAGATATGTTCAGTACTAACAGAGATATGGCCGATGGCCGTTTTCAAGTAGTGGTTACCCTTAAAGCAAACCCATCAGTCTCCACAAGTAATTTCTCTTTTGGATATGACAATAGTCAAACAATTGTGCGTGCGTGCGTGCGTGCGTGCGTGCGTGCGTGCGTGCGTGCGTGCGTGCGTGCGTGAATGTGTGTTATCTGGCTCATCAAAAAGCTCCAACTACACCCCCCCGAGACCTCCAAATGCAGTTTACCAAAACCCTCAACTGCACCCACTTAAAACTTCCAACTGCAAAACCCTTCATATATCCTACTGCACTCTCCTTGAGGCTTACCAAAAACATTGCAACTCATCTATTCAAGTGAAACTATTTTCCCTGAACAAGCAGAACTCTATCACCTGAGTAGGGGGAGGGTTGTACATGCACACATAACCCCCCAGCCTAGGACTGCAATAAGAATTGTGTTATCAGTAAGTACAATTAACTATCCCAAACAATCTGTATATTTTATTCTGAACAAATTAAACATTAAAATACTTGTCAAACGTGTCAGAGTGCAACAAACTATTTTTAGTTGTACGAGTGTGTTTGAGGCTGTACCTCGAGAGTGACAGGTTCAATGTCAATGCCTCGCCGGTGGATGAGGGACGGCAACTCACTGCGAAACTCCCTCATGTCCACTATCACCTGGGGAGCAACACCGCCAAGTTGTCAGCAGTTAACAATACTCAGTAATACTGTCACTTAACAATTAAGGTCACCTCAGTAATACTGTCACTTAACAATTAAGGTCACCTCAGTAATACTGCCACCTAACAATTAAGGTCACCTCAGTAATACTGCCACCTAACAATTAAGGTCACCTCAGTAATACTGCCACCTAACAATTAAGGTCACCTCAGTAATACTGTCACCTAACAATTAAGGTCACCTCAGTAATACTGCCACCTAACAATTAAGGTCACCTCAGTAATACTGTCACCTAACAATTAAGGTCACCTCAGTAATACTGCCACCTAACAATTAAGGTCACCTCAGTAATACTGCCGCCTAACAATTAAGGTCACCTCAGTAATACTGCCACCTAACAATTAAGGTCACCTCAGTAATACTGTCACCTAACAATTAAGGTCACCTCTGTAATACTGCCACCTAACAATTAAGGTCAACCTATAACATACATATATAGTGTAAAGTATAGGAAATTAGTGCTGTTAATAAGGTCACCTTGCCATTCAGGTCATTGTTGGTGGGTGATCTTAACAGTGAGGGTCCACTGTGTTCACTTAGTGCTCTAAGGAACTTTCATTAAGTTAATTAAAAGCTACAAAAATGTCAACATAACAGCGATGTCATATCCTCCCTGTATCCTGAAAAAACATAATTGCTTAACAATTCAAACACTTTAAAAAAAATTAAATAGTAAGTTAGATCAAAGGGGTATTGGGGTTACTGTCAAATAATTGCAATAAAATGTGGTCACTAAAAATATAATTGCAAATGTGAAGCTTTAACATTTTCCTAATGATCCAGTATTTAACTTTCTTGATATTCTATAATAATATCATGGCAAATTCAGGAAATACAGGTGTTTTAATTTAAAACACATTATAGAGATAACCAAAAGGGCAGTCATTAAAAAGTGTTTGATTAAGTTTTTCATGTGTTCCTTCAAGGGCCCCAAACATGTCACATTATGTCATATTGTACAGATTTCCTGTATGCAGTACATTAAAACAACATTTTGTCTTGTAAGTTGTTTTTATATACATTGAAATGGAAAACTTATAGCAGCAGAAGAACAAATCTTTCAGTGCTTGGCAGTTTTCTAACAAATTGTAACATATTCTGTTTGATGTAGGTAGAGTTAATAGCCTAGTAAATTGTGACATTCAATCAGAATTAATTAAGAATGCAATAGGTTATTTAACTAACGAAAACGTAATATGGATTTACATGGATTATATGGATACAAATGTATATATATATATATATATATATATGGATTTATGCAGATTTATATTGAATTTCAAGTAGAAAATATGTATTTAAGACCTGGAAATGTGAGAATGTGCCTCCATATTATATTTATTTAAAAAAATACAATAAATAAATAGTCCTAAAAATGGCATTTACCTTGCGAGTGAGGGTGGGTTTCTTCCCCCCGCAGCGGGTGCTGGTGGTGACATTGGCGGGAGTAGCGTCCCTCCTTAGAGCAGGATCTTCCTCCAACTTCCCATCTCTCTCCTCAGGCACCACCATACTCTACAGACCATAACATACTCTACAGACCATAACACACTCCACAGACCATAATATACTCTGTCAGATCATAACATACTCTACAGACCATAACATACTCTGTCAGACCATAACATACTCTGTCAGATCATAACATACTCTGTCAGATCATAACATACTCTACAGACCATAACATACTCTGTCAGACCATAACATACTCTGTCAGACCATAACATACTCTGTCAGATCATAACATTCTCTGTCAGACCATAACATTCTGTCAGACCATAACATACTCTGTCAGACCACTACATACTCTTTTAGACCACAACATACTCTGTCAGACCACAATACACTCTGTCAGACCATAATATACTCTGTCAGACCACAATACACTCTGTCAGACCATAATATACTCTGTCAGACCACAATATACTTTAACAGTTGAATCGTAACACATAGGTGAAGTAAAATACATGAGTTTCAGATAATCGTTTACATACGAACAATTCCCAAAAGATCGGCAATCCAATGGTAGGTTTACAATAATATTCTAACAATATATCATATTTTAAAAGGGGCAACCATAAACTTACACAGAGTCAGGATATGACACCACACTGTATAAAAATGTACCTTTATAATGAGAGCAACAGAGATACCACGACCCAAAACATAGAGTTAGTCTCACATACCTAACTACAGGTGACTTAATTTTCCTGGTTCTTCAAAAAACATCAGTGCTAAACTGAGCCACTTACAGCTTTCTCGCGGATGAGGTACTCGAAGGCCTCCTTTTCCTTCCTCAAGGCTGTCAGGTACCGCTGTTCCTCCGTCGAACCTGTGTACATGAGGAAGTAGACACGCAGAGGCATTGTGGGACGCGTTGCCTGAAATACCTACAACCACAGGGAACGATACTGCAATACAACCTCACTTTACCTCACATGATATACGAGTCTAAAATACAAGGGATATAAACATTGTAATGCAATTAAACTCATTTCCATGACAGATGCCATTTTTTAGTACGCCTCTGGCATTTACAAGTAACTAACATAGAAACTAACATCATGTCTTGCTCTGAAAAGTTACATATGTAAGACATCTTGTTAAAGTCATCATTTATGCTCTAAAACAACACCGTTTTCTGTCTGTTTGTTTACCATTATCTCCGTCAGTTTTGCATGCATGGAGCTCAAATTTTGAATGTGATCTAGCAGGCCCATTGAAGTGGTTGTAAATTTTTATTTTTTCAAAAATTCCTTCAGGGGGATTTTAGGAGGTCACAATTTTAAAATGGCACTTACTTCCATAAATTTTGCATGTATTAGTCTGAAATTTGGTGTGCGATCTAGCTGGCCCATTGGGTTGGTTTGTAGATTTAGATATTGTTCTAAATTCATCCAGTTTGGTGGGGATCTCAGGAGGTCACATTAATGACTGTCTTTTTTCCGACGGGTAATGCCAGGTAACTCGGCAAGTGACTCATAAAATGCTCACCTCGAGCTGTCTCACGAATGCAATGTCTGCGTCGTAGAGAACGACAAAGCCAGGCTGGAGCTGGTACAAGGTGCGTAGGAGACTGACGGGGTCGGTGAGGCCATGGAGGGGATGGAGGATGGTGAGAGGGCAGGTGAGAACACCGCAGTATGCATCCAGAGAGTCCACAGTGAACTCACTCACCTCTCCTTCTTTCTACAGGTAAAGTAAAAAGGTGCATTCTTATATAACATTATATCCAGTCCTCAGGACTGCTTTCAGTGGAGCGCAGTAGCACAGCAGTAAGACCTCCGGACTCTCGACTGAGAGAACGCGGGTTCGAATCCTGTGTGGCGGTGTCGAACCTTGGGCAAGTTCGTTTACTCTACATTGCGTCAGTTCACTCAGCGGTATGAATGAGTATCTGACTATAGACAGAGGTGGATATTAGTGTACGAATAGTCTTCGCGCATTAATTGCAGCATGGCTGAATGCTTCCCAGAGAAGTCGAGATGCTGTTCGATTGAACAGGTCTGCCAGGGAGTAAAGGGTAAAGTGCTTTGAGCAGTCCTGAGGACTGGACACTGCGCTCTATAAGAACTTCCCTTTTTTTTAATACTTTACACTTCACTTCCTGGCAAATTTGTTCAATCGAACCCCCATCTCTCATCCCACTTCTCTGGGAAGCATTCTGCCATGCTGCAATTAATGCGCAAATACTATTTGTACATGCATATCCACCACTGTCTATAGCCAGGTACTCATTCCTACATCTGAGTGAACTGGAGCAACCTAGGGTGAACAAATTTGCCCAAGATTCGACACCGCAGCACAGGATTCGTACGCGGATTCTCTTGGTCGAGCGTCCGATACTGTAGCCACTGCACTCAATAACATTATAACAATATCAAACAAAACATTTATGCACATATTTTTCAAATACAGTGGAACCTCGGTATTGGGTCACCTCGCAATTAGGGTCACATTGGGGCAGTCCCAAATAATTTCCCCAATAATAGGGTCACCTCACTATTCGCTAATAGGGTCAGTTAATGAGTGCAAAAAGGCCAGATTACCCACAGATGAACCCCGCAATTAGGGTCAGTCACGGCCGAGCAGCTATCCATCAGATTCGGGACCAGCTGCCCCTTTCGCACACTCAAAAGCACTGCCAACAATGTGGATAACAATTTAGAAGCCACGATCCTTTTACACAGGCCAGAAGACAAGAACCAAGTCCATCAGTCATAACACTTTGAACTGACATTCTTAGTGGATGAGTAGATTTACAGAAAAACACAGTCTTTAACAGTGCAGCTATGGCATTGGCTATACTGACTGAGTGGTCGAAGTCACAGACCAGTAACCAGTAAACTTCAGAAAACTATAACAGCCCCAGCACTTAAGATCCTCTGTCATCTTAGTAACATGTTGAACTAATCAGATGAGTAGATTTGCCAGATAAACACACCAGCTCAGTCACTCTTGATGCTAACAGAGTATGGTTAATTACGTGCCTGACCGCTTGTTTATCTAACAACACTGAGCTCAATTGGAGAGGTAGGTTCAGGTGGTGAAATGTAGTCCCAACAAACAAAAGCTGCTTAATTGACAGTGACATTGTTTCTGTAGTCAGAAGCCAAATTTACCATTAATTGAAGACTCCTTGCTTCCAAGAGATCTATTTTTTTTATTCTATACTCAGAATTGTATACTTAAATAAAGGTTTTTATTAAATCCCATTAGATCATATTCTTTCTGTCTGTATTTAACACTTTAGGCAAAACAAGCAGTCCCCCATATTCTGTATTAGGGTCACCTTGCTATTAGGGTCAGTTTTGCCCAGTCCTAAGGGTGGCCCCAATAGTGAGGTTCCAGTGTATATGTAACAGTTCTGTAAAGATAGTATTTGTTAGTTATCACATCATTCATTCTAACATTATTCACCGACTGTTGCCAAATTGTTACACGTAAGTTGTTTTTGGTTATTGATTGTCAGCCATGACACAAAACAACAAACCACAACTTTGTTCAGTCCTAAACATAACATCAACACATTGTTTGTTATTATAGAAGACTATAGCAAACCTAATACTTTACCTTAAAATGATTGTCAGTGGTAAACTTATATAGAAGTCACTGACTTCTTCATGTTTACTCCCTTTAAACATTGTATACCCATTTATGTATGTATATATATGATAATTTGCAGATATGATTATATTGCATCGAATATATAGATGTGTATGTGATTATGTATATTTATATATGTATGGTTGTCTTGCATTGTATCACGTGTCATGTAGTCAATGTTTGGTTGTCTTGCATTGTATCACGTATCATGTAGTAAATGTTTGGTTGTCTTGCATTGTATCACGTGTCATGTAGTCAATGTTTGGTTGTCTTGCATTGTATCACGTGTCATGTAGTCAATGTTTGGTTGTCTTGCATTGTATCACGTATCATGTAGTCAATGTCTGGTTGTCTTGCATTGTATCACGTATCATGTAGTCAATATCTGGTTGTCTTGCATTGTATCACGTGTCATGTAGTCAATGTGTGGTTGTCTTGCATTGTATCACGTGTCATGTAGTCAATGTCTGGTTGTCTTGCATTGTATCACGTGTCATGTAGTCAATGTGTGGTTGTCTTGCATTGTATCACGTATCATGTAGTCAATGTTTGGTTGTCTTGCATTGTATCACGTGTCATGTAGTCAATGTCTGGTTGTCTTGCATTGTATCACGTGTCATGTAGTCAATGTTTGGTTGTCTTGCATTGTATCACGTGTCATGTAGTCAATGTTTGGTTGTCTTGCATTGTATCACGTGTCATGTAGTCAATGTTTGGTTGTCTTGCATTGTATCACGTATCATGTAGTCAATGTCTGGTTGTCTTGCATTGTATCACGTATCATGTAGTCAATATCTGGTTGTCTTGCATTGTATCACGTGTCATGTAGTCAATGTGTGGTTGTCTTGCATTGTATCACGTGTCATGTAGTCAATGTCTGGTTGTCTTGCATTGTATCACGTGTCATGTAGTCAATGTGTGGTTGTCTTGCATTGTATCACGTATCATGTAGTCAATGTTTGGTTGTCTTGCATTGTATCACGTGTCATGTAGTCAATGTCTGGTTGTCTTGCATTGTATCACGTGTCATGTAGTCAATGTTTGGTTGTCTTGCATTGTATCACGTATCATGTAGTCAATATCTGGTTGTCTTGCATTGTATCACGTGTCATGTAGTCAATGTCTGGTTGTCTTGCATTGTATCACGTATCATGTAGTCAATGTGTGGTTGTCTTGCATTGTATCACGTATCATGTAGTCAATGTCTGGTTGTCTTGCATTGTATCACGTATCATGTAGTCAATGTCTGGTTGTCTTGCATTGTATCACGTATCATGTAGTCAATGTTTTAATAAATGAAACGAATCAATAGTTATCATTGTGTCTTAAATGAATGAATAAATACATGAAAACTCTACTTGAACTCAGAATCAATTTATTTGACCTATAAATACGATACATATACAATGAATAACGCAAGTAATAGATAAGGTCGGGAGACTCCCATTAAGATATATAATATCGCTAGCACAGGAGCCTCCCCATAAATATAAACAAATAAATAAATAATACTTGTTTTTATAAATGTAAAATCTCTATATGCTTGTGCCTGATGTACACTGTTCATGTTTGCTATACTATGATTATACTTTTTGTAGGACGTTTGATGTAAACTGCTGACCAGTAACAACACATTTAGAATAGCTACATCAGTATTTGTTCATAAAAAACAACTGACCAATGAAAATGTGTAACAGAAATGGGGTTATTTATTTAATAACTGATTATTAAATTACAAGGTTATGAAGTATATACATCAATAGAAATAAATGAGAATACGTATTTACATATTCCACACCTTTTGGCTCTCATCCATTTCCTCTTTGTTCTTGTCAGTGTCCACCATCTGGGTCAATGTCAGGCTACTATCCGTTTTTGTTGCCTTTGACTTTGCAGGACCTCTTTTTGGTTTCTTCCCCTGTCAAGTTCACACAAACACCTTTCATGGAAATTTAAATACAACAAGGGTAAGAACAGCTATTTACATGTACAATTACCCATTTTACTGTGGTATTAAATCTGATTACATATGATTAATTTCATACCTAGGTTATATGAAAGTATTATTACAAATAACAGGTAATACCAAGACTCCAGTTCATAAAAATAATTTCCGTAATCACCCCCTCCCGGCCGCCGCTCCCCACTCAACTGTACACTTAGTTGCCAATGAAGCCTTTTATTTGAAGTAGCCACAGTGATTCATCTCATTCCCAGTGGCTGGGAAAACTGTTACATTTAGGAAGTTACATATTTTGTTTCAACATATTATGTTGCCACATTGTAACTTACAAAACAAGCATCAACATCCAATAAGTTATATTGTATTAATTATTGCTGTGAGAGTCCATGCATGACCAGACATTTCCAAGTTGCAACACTGTATACAGGATTGCACTTGCACAAAGATGGGGCATCAGCATCATTGTAGGGAACGCAAGTCTCGTCTGCTGGTTTTAAGCTATTTTGCCCTTTTCGGTGCCCAGTGACATGAATGAGCCATGTATTGTTTCGCTTACGGCTGTAATTGCCACAACAGAAACATCCGTTGTAGGTTTTATAGGTTTCCACCCAACGAAGGTTTATCGAGAAGGTGGGAACTATTATTCAGGCAAGTTATGATTTTCAAATTGGTTGCATATCGCAGTAATTTTGACTTTGAATAATGGTTAAACAGGAACGACGAAATTTTTCATTGTCAGTCGTGGCACGCGAAATGTTTGCCACCATAAAGTCTACAATGACCTATGGCACAGTTGCATACATGTGTATAATTGTAAACATAATTTAACTATGTAACAGTATTTGTCCAATGTACGTCATTTATGATTATAGTGCATCTTTACAAATGGGGATGTATAAGGAAACACATTCTAGAGCAGTAATAACATTATCATTTGTCTCACTCAACCGATCGAGTGAGCGGAGGCCGGCTGTGAGCAGATACAATTTCACAGGCGACACACCATTAACTTATAACTTTTGCCTTTCATCTACGCTTGCATTCGTCGTTGTATGAGAAACTCGGCACCCACCTGCAGTCTAATGAATCTTTTGATTTTCCTTGAAATTTAACATTCCGTGGTGTGTAGTTTACCCAAAATGCAATGAAAACGCCATGCCTGTAATCGAATGAGTGACAATTCCGGACAACGAGATGGGCTTCATGAGTGTATGATCTCGTTAACTATCGCATCAAAACGGACCGGAAACAAGTATCACTTGCGTCCCCTATTACCTGGTCATTGCCATGTCTCATGCTCTGAGCCTTCTCCAGGAGTCGAGTCAGGGTTGCCTGTCCTCCGTCACACAGGTACTGGAAGAGAAATAAAGACTCATTGCAAAGACCATCAGACAAAACATAGAAGGCACTGCCTATATTATAAAATAATAGTTCTCTGACTGTTTGTTTGTGGACCCATATCTCCATGTCTTTTCGAAATTTGTCCAGGTGTGGACATTTTGGGGGTCACAATTTTAATATGACTCTTATCTCCGTCAGTTTTGCATGTATGGGGCTGAAATGTTGTATGTCATCTAGTGAGGCCCAGTGGGGTGGGTCGTAGATTAAGATTTTTTCGAAATCTGTCTAGGTAGGGGGATCTTGGAGTCATAATTTTAAAATGGCAGTTATATCCTTCAGTTTGCTGAAATTTTGTGTGCGATCTAGTGGGCCCACTGGAATGGTTTGTGGATTTTGATTTTATCGAAATTCATCCAGGGCAGTGGAGATCTCAGGAGTCACATACACATGACTGTCTTTTCCCACCAGGTAACTCGACTAGTTCACAATATGTTACTTTCATTCGTGTATATCCTGTCATGTTCCTAAGCTGCTGGGGTTACAAGATCATCTCTGTTATCTCACTGTGTATTCAGCTGGCACAGTGGTCAGCCCATTCTTTTGGTGTTCAGTTTTTAAACAGACCTGTGAAGAATGGAGGAGCTGACGAAGGAGGTTGGTGTGGAAGAGAGTTCCAAGAGGAAGCTGGTGAGCTGACAAAGGAGGTTGGTGTGGAAGAGAGTTCCAGGAGGAAGCTGGTGAGGAGCTGAGGAAGGAGGTTGATGTGGAAGAGAGTTTCAGGAGGAAGCTGGTGAGGAGCTGAGGAAGGAGGTTGGTGTGGAAGAGTTCCAGGAAGAAGCTGGTGAGGAGCTGAGAAAGGAGGTTGGTGTGGAAGAGAGTTCCAGGAGGAAGTTGGTGAGGAGCTGAGGAAGAGGGTTGGTGTGGAAGAGAGTTCCAGGAGGAAGTTGGTGAGGAGCTGAGGAAGGAGGTTGGTGTGGAAGAGAGTTCCAGGAGGAAGTTGGTGAGGAGCTGAGGAAGGAGGTTGGTGTGGAAGAGAGTTCCAGGAGGAAGCTGGTGTGGAGCTGAGGAAGGAGGTTGGTGTGGAAGAGAGTTCCAGGAGGAAGTTGGTAAGGAGCTGAGGAAGGAGGTTGGTGTGGAAGAGAGTTCCAGGAGAAAGCTGGTGTGGAGCTGAGGAAGGAGGTTGGTGTGGAAGAGAGTTCCAGGAGGAAGTTGGTGAGGAGCTGAGGAAGGAGGTTGGTGTGGAAGAGAGTTCCAGGAGGAAGTTGGTGAGGAGCTGAGGAAGGAGGTTGGTGTGGAAGAGAGTTCCAGGAGGAAGCTGGTGTGGAGCTGAGGAAGGAGGTTGGTGTGGAAGAGAGTTCCAGGAGGAAGTTGGTAAGGAGCTGAGGAAGGAGGTTGGTGTGGAAGAGAGTTCCAGGAGAAAGCTGGTGTGGAGCTGAGGAAGGAGGTTGGTGTGGAAGAGAGTTCCAGGAGGAAGTTGGTGAGGAGCTGAGGAAGGAGGTTGGTGTGGAAGAGAGTTCCAGGAGGACGCTTGTGTGGAGTCAGTTAACATGGGCTGGAAACGTGGAATAAAAAGAAGGGGAATGGCTAATGAAGAGAGTGGATGAGAGGGAGGAAGGAATGAGACGAGGAAGACAACGGCTGGAATGGCAGGACTGTGTGAGGAAAGATTTGGTGGGACAACAGTAAGAGATAGAGCAGTGGAGATGGGTGGTGGAGACAACAGTCAAAGATAGAGCAGTGGAGATGGGTGGTGGAGACAACAGTAAGAGATAGGGCAGTGGAGATGGGCGGTGGAGACAACAGTAAGAGATAGAGCAGTGGAGATGGGTGATGGAGACAACAGTAAGAGATAGAGCAGTGGAGATGGGTGGTGGAGACAACAGTAAGATATAGAGCAGTGGAGATGGGTGGTGGAGACAACAGTAAGAGATAGGGCAGTGGAGATGGGCGGTGGAGACAACAGTAAGAGATAGAGCAGTGGAGATGGGTGATGGAGACAACAGTAAGAGATAGAGCAGTGGAGATGGGTGGTGGAGACAACAGTAAGAGATAGAGCAGTGGAGATGGGTGGTGGAGACAACAGTAAGAGACAGAGCAGTGGAGATGGATGGTGGAGACAACAGTAAGAGATAGAGCAGTGGAGATGGGTGGTGGAGACAACAGTAAGAGATAGAGCAGTGGAGATGGGTGGTGGAGACAACAGTAAGAGACAGACCAGTGGAGATGGGTGGTGGAGACAACAGTAAGAGATAGAGCAGTGGAGATGGATGGTGGAGACAACAGTAAGATATAGAGCAGTGGATATGGATGATGGAGACAACAGTAAGAGATAGAGCAGTGGAGATGGGTGGTGGAGACAACAGTAAGATATAGAGCAGTGGAGATGGGTGGTGGAGACAACAGTAAGAGATAGAGCAGTGGAGATGGGTGGTGGAGACAACAGTAAGAGATAGAGCAGTGGAGATGGATGATGGAGACAACAGTAAGAGATAGAGCAGTGGAGATGGGTGGTGGAGACAACAGTAAGATATAGAGCAGTGGAGATGGGTGGTGGAGACAACAGTAAGAGATAGAGCAATGGAGATGGGTGGTGGAGACAACAGTAAGAGATAGAGCAGTGGAGATGGATGATGGAGACAACAGTAAAAGATAGAACAGTGGTGATGGGTGATGGGGACAACAGTAAGAGATAGAGCAGTGGAGATGGGTGGTGGAGACAGCAATAAGAGATAGAGCAGTGGAGATGGGTGATGGAGACAACAGTAAGAGATAGGGCAGTGGAGATGGGTGGTGGAGACAGCAATAAGAGACAGAGCAGTGGAGATGGGTGATGGAGACAACAGTAAGAGATAGAGCAGTGGAGATGGATGATGGAGACAACAGTAAAAGATAGAACAGTGGCGATGGGTGATGGGGACAACAGTAAGAGATAGAGCAGTGGAGATGGGTGGTGGAGACAGCAATAAGAGATAGAGCAGTGGAGATGGGTGATGGAGACAACAGTAAGAGATAGAGCAGTGGAGATGGGTGATGGAGACAGCAATAAGAGATAGAGCAGTGGAGATGGGTGATGGGGACAACAGTAAGAGATAGAGCAGTGGAGATGGGTGGTGGAGACAGCAATAAGAGATAGAGCAGTGGAGATGGGTGATGGAGACAACAGTAAGAGATAGAGCAGTGGAGATGGGTGATGGAGACAACAGTAAGAGATAGGGCAGTGGAGATGGGTGGTGGAGACAACAGTAAGAGATAGAGCAGTGGAGATGGGTGGTGGAGACAACAGTAAGAGATAGAGCAGTGGAGATGGATGGTGGAGACAACAGTAAGTGATAGAGCAGTGGAGATGGGTGATGGAGACAACAGTAAGAGATAGAGCAGTGGAGATGGATGGTGGAGACAACAGTAAGTGATAGAGCAGTGGAGATGGGTGATGGAGACAACAGTAAGTGATAGAGCAGTGGAGATGGGTGATGGAGACAACAGTAAGAGATAGAGCAGTGGAGATGGGTGGTGGAGACAACAGTAAGAGATAGAACAGTGGAGATGGGTGGTGGAGACAACAGTAAGAGATAGGGCTGTGGAGATGGGTGGTGGAGACAACAGCAAGAGATAGAACAGTGGAGATGGGTGGTGGAGACAACAGTAAGAGATAGAGCAGTGGAGATGGATGGTGGAGACAACAGTACGAGATAGAGCAGTGGAGATGGGTGATGGAGACAACAGTAAGTGATAGAGCAGTGGAGATGGGTGATGGAGACAACAGTAAGAGATAGAGCAGTGGAGATGGGTGGTGGAGACAACAGTAAGAGATAGAACAGTGGAGATGGGTGGTGGAGACAACAGTAAGAGATAGAGCAGTGGAGATGGATGGTGGAGACAACAGTAAGTGATACAGCAGTGGAGATGGGTGATGGAGACAACAGTAAGAGATAGAGCAGTGGAGATGGGTGGTGGAGACAACAGTAAGAGATAGAGCAGTGGAGATGGGTGGTGGAGACAACAGTAAGAGATAGAGCAGTGGAGATGGATGGTGGAGACAACAGTAAGAGATAGAACAGTGGAGATGGGTGGTGGAGACAACAGTAAGAGATAGAGCAGTGGAGATGGATGGTGGAGACAACAGTAAGTGATAGAGCAGTGGAGATGGGTGGTGGAGACAACAGTAAGAGATAGAGTAGTGGAGATGGATGGTGGAGACAACAGTAAGTGATAGAGCAGTGGAGATGGGTGATGGAGACAACAGTATGAGATAGAGCAGTGGAGATGGATGGTGGAGACAACAGTAAGTGATAGAGCAGTGGAGATGGGTGATGGAGACAACAGTAAGTGATAGAGCAGTGGAGATGGGTGATGGAGACAACAGTAAGTGATAGAGCAGTGGAGAATGGTGATGGAGACAACAGTAAGAGATAGAACAGTGGAGATGGGTGGTGGAGACAACAGTAAGAGATAGAGCAGTGGAGATGGGTGGTGGAGACAACAGTAAGAGATAGAACAGTGGAGATGGGTGGTGGAGACAACAGTAAGAGATAGAGCAGTGGAGATGGGTGGTGGAGACAACAGTAAGAGATAGAGCAGTGGAGATGGGTGGTGGAGACAACAGTAAGAGATAGAACAGTGGAGATGGGTGGTGGAGACAACAGTAAGAGATAGAACAGTGGAGATGGGTGGTGGAGACAACAGTAAGAGATAGAGCAGTGGAGATGGGTGATGGAGACAACAGTAAGAGATAGAGCAGTGGAGATGGATGATGGAGACAACAGTAAGAGATAGAGCAGTGGAGATGGGTGGTGGAGACGGCAATGGAATGAGATCAGAATTGGAAGAAAGAAAACAAAATTCAAGAATTAGTATCGATGACAGTATCACTGTAGACTACAGAGTAAGGAAATACTGTAGCAATGATCGTTCTCTCCACCTATGGGGATCTCCTCTTGCCTCTTGAAAGATGGCTTATCAACATTAACAGCTGATACAAATCGCTCCCTTAACCAACTTAGTGATTGCCTTCAAGATATCTTCCATTGGATGACTGACAGCAAGTTGAAATTAAATGCAAATAAAACTGAATTGATCATTATTGGTACTCGAATGCAGCGTTGTAAACTGGATGGTTTTTTCCCTACGCGTATTTTGAATCAGTACATCACGCCAGCAACCTCGGTGCGTAATCTAGGAGTAATCTTTGATAGAAACTTCAATTTCCGACAACATATATCTCAAACATGTCGCTGCTGTTTTTATCATATTCGTGATCTTCGCCGTATTCGCCGGTATATGTCATTTTCTGTTGCTAAGACTATTGCAACAGCGCTTGTTAGCAGCAGAATTGACTATTGCAATTCCCTCCTTTATAATATCGCTAGCAAGGATATCACAAAACTTCAGCGTGTCCAAAATTGTCTAGCAAGAGTAGTTACAAGATCTCCTCGTTTTTCTCGCTCTGTGCCACTTTTGAAGTCTTTACATTGGCTTCCTGTACGATATCGTATAATGTTTAAGATCTGTACCATTACATATCAGGCACTGTCCAATAAGCAACCATCTTATTTGCATTTATTGCTTACTCCTGTAAGAAAATCTATCCAGCTTCGATCATCTAGTTCTGACCTACTTTTTGTTCCTAGAGCCAACACTAACATTGGAACTAGGGCTTTTTCTGTTGCTGCACCAACTCTTTGGAATATGCTTCCTCTTAGTGTTAGATCAGTTGAAAATATTACAAAATTCCGTCGTCATTTAAAAACGTATCTTTACAACCTTGCTTATCCACCTTAGCTCCCTAGCGCCTTGACCCATCTGTTGACAACTGGAAAACTACTTATGGACTTTGAGATTGACCAACCCTTTTGTTTTGATGCGCCTCTGAGCTTGGTTTCCAAGGATTTAGGCGCAATAGAAGTTATCTTATTATTATTATTATTATATATTAGATCAATATGTTGCTTACTTACCATCGACCCATAGTGACACTTGACTAATATGATATCATGAAACAGAAACAATTACAACTGCTGCCTTACTACTTGATATAAACTATTCATGTGAAAATTCCAAAAGTTATTTTAATGTTGACGTGCCGACCTGTTTGATCTGTGAGCAGGTGCGGTCATCCACGGCCACCACAAGCACTCGCTGCGGAGGCTGGTCTTCTGCCACCAGCCGCTTGTTCTCTTCATCAATTTCATTGAGGATGTCCCTCAGAGCCGCCCACTTTGGATTCTCTTCCAGCGGTGTGTCTGAACGGCAACACCAGAACAAACACACCTGTAATCTCTTCTAAATGCAATTTACATATAATATACAGGTGAACGTTACGGTCTCCTCATTAATACAGCCACCTCGCAATTAAGGTCACCTTGGGACAGTCCCAAGTAATATCCATAACAGTCAAGTATAGGAAATTAGTCCCGCTAATAAGGTCACCTCACTATTTAGGTCACCTTTGTCCAGTTCCAAATGTCGTCTTAATAGAGAGGTCCCACTGTATAGACATTTATATATATAATATATATATATATATCACTCATACTGCAATTACAATATAACACATGTATCCTTAATCGACAAACAATGTTTAACACAGTGATGACCACTTGTTATGTCATAGCATCTACACATCAAAGGAAACTATTCATGTGTATTTCAGGAAAAATTTACTGCAAGATGCCTGCGTTACGACATATTCATTCTCTGGCAATAAGAAACATGCTATTTGGGGTAGCCTCTATTACCCCAATCACAGGTATGTTGCAGATCAATCCAACCAAGTTAATTGTATTTTTCTGCATCAACTTTTACACTTATTTTAAAATGTCCACAAGTGTTGTCATTGGTACAAGCAACGACTAGGTGCAATCTTTTCTCTATCAACATATCCAAGGGATTAGTGTCATAACTGTTATCCCCCCCCCCCCCCCCCCTACCTGTCGTCTTTGTCTTGGCAGCTTTCTCTGCAGACTTCTTACTGCCAGGTGGGGCAGGAGCACCAAACACTCGACTCTTGGCATGCTGTGGAGAGAGACACACCACGGACTGGGTAAGGCCCAACACAATGACACAGCCTGCTCTAGTTGTCTCCAACACTAGGCAACATTTTATTAACTAACTAGTCGGTACTTTTGTAGCTAATTGAATTTTGATGGTCTTCCTCATTCGTTCTTTTAAATCCCAAACTGAGATCAGATAGAACCAACCTTAACATGATCTCCAAGTCACGAGAGATGCACAATCGCCAACATTTTTACACCAAATATACCACGCCAAATGTACTTCAATTCCAAACTCTGGCTGATGAGTTAACCACTACAATACCATATCTCTCTTGCTTCTTCTTCTTCCAGATAAATATATAATGCCACTCCGGAGCATTGTCGCCTGTTACTATCTGATAGATGTACTGATGTACACGCAGATTGAAAAATCAACCACTACATTTTCCACACCGAAAATGCTAATTAAAACGGTATATTCAGAGCAATAGATTTTCCATTCAAGCATACAAACATGAAACAACACTCTCAATATGTACTGTATCCAATACTTCACAAGACTCTCATCATCAATGCAGTGAATTTCTATAAGAGATTTCTAAAAGACAGCTTACCACAAACAGATTGTCTGCCGAGTCCATAACAACCCAGCCAGAATTGGCGCCAAAGTTCTTTTCACTCGTCCTGAAAGATCAACACAAATTCCTAGGAATTCGACATGTTGAAGAAATCTTCTGTGCAGTGAGGTAGGATTAGAGGTGTTTCCTGCGTGACCGGTGACTGTTATTAGAGAAATACATTTAACAGTTCAACTTAATCGTGCAATATCCAACATTTACGATGTTGCCAGATTTTAGTTGCAATGGCTTATAGGTACGATGTCCATGCCTTATTGATTAATACTTGCTTATATATTCATCATTGGTCTTAATACTAGAATAAACATGTCAACGGTGCACTGCCCGCCAAATTGCGGTTAGTATGCCCAAAACAGTATTTGCAATTTGAAAGTTATGCCTGCAATATTTTCATTTATAAAAATACACTAAATTGGTAAACAGCCATTATTGGCACTTACGGATTTGAAACCGACTCATTCCCATGTTTCTGATCAAATCAGGATTAAGTAGAACTCATTCAACATACTTCCTACTAATGATTATCAGAACTGTGGCATGATGTCTTAGTAAAATGAAATGATTATTATTAACAATGATCCCGATATCACCTACAAAATAAAACATTCTTCGATTCCATAATTATAAAGAAGAATTTATAAAGCGCCATGTCTCCGGGTTAAAAACCTGCTTAAAGGCGCTAACAATATAAAACAAATAAATATATATATAGATATAAGCTAAATAAATAAGTTAATAAATAGGTTAAATAACATGTTAAATATTAGGTTAAATCAATGAGTTAATTCAATAAAATAAATAAATTGAACACATTACTAAATTGACTTGGTAAATGAGATATGCATAAACATTAAGACAAGCCAAACTTAAAACAATTTAAATTATTAACTTAGTTAAAAACGCATAAATAGTCAACTTCACAAAATGTCACTTCAGCTAGCTACATACAAAATACACGGAAGCTATTGTTGTAATCTAGACACACCAAAACACGGAACTGGATACTTAGATATATTTGAAACAGGAGCTTATTAACAGAATACTGAACTAGTCCTACACTAGTGATGTTTTGTGAATTACGTCTAAGAGAATACGTACCTGACAGAGTTAACTAGGTTATAGAAGCTCACACAGTCACACTGCGTTAAATACCTGAAACATAACACAAACTTGTCCACTTTCACATTCAGAATATGAGTGTCCTAGTTGTAATTTACTCCTTTAAAGTATATAAATATTAAAAAGAAATAAACCTACATATTTACAATAATGCCTCAACAAGAGCAGGGGAACCTCACTATTAAGGTCACCTTTGGGACTGGACAAAAGTGACCACAATAGCGAGGTGACTGTATTAGCTGGACTTATATCCTACACTTTACTGTATGTGGAGATAATTTGGGACTGTTCTAGGGTGACCTTAATTGTAAGGTGGCTGCATTGCCAAGGTGACTGTAAAGTGAGGTTCCACTGTATCTCAATCAACACTGAAGAGAAAGCTCAATAATGCTTTTAACTAGAATGTTTAGTATAAAACAAGATTCACAGCATAAAACTTAATTCATTCAAGGAAGAATTTGTCAGGTCCCTCTACATAGTTTTACTCTCATTGCTTTTGAAATAAGAGGTTTAGTAAGTACAATCAACAGAAAGGGACCTGGTACACACAAAAAGGTCCACTGGCCAAACCATTCAAGCTTGATCTGAGGAATCCAAACAACAACATGAGCTGTATGCCAGAGAACACGTACTGTACAAAGTGACGCAGCATCTTGATATCACTGACAAGTTGTTTTGTTTTCTGGCTGAGCTGATGCCAGACAGGATCGAGGTAGATTTGTACAATCTTGTCAAAGGTGCGTGTGAGAGCGTTCTCCACTGTGATCTCATCTGTGTCTAGCTGGAGAGAAGAACAAAAAATACACGTGCAATATCACATGTAATCACAGCATTATTCTCAAATTGAATGCCTACTGTGGGTGCCACGGTCTACTCGCCTAACTTTCGCGGCAAGCTGTGTCTGAAAAACAAAGCAGCAAGCATCCTATGGTACGTGACCAAAGCAACCATAGGCACATTAAGTTAAATCACTTCTTTACCTATTTGTCATACTGCTAGCATTGATACAAGGAACAGGTATTATCAAGTCTCAAATATTATAATCAAGTATTTTTTGCAACTGGTCAGCATTTTAAATACTTTATCCCACTCCATGAGGTATTGAGGTAAATATCAGTGTTCACATTAGGGTTTTAAAAATTGGGGTCCTGGGACCGAATGGACCTGAAAAAACGGGGTCCCAAACCAAAAATTGGGTCCAAAGGTGTTAAAATGTGTTAGCCAGCTAAATTCTGACAGCCAGTCAGTGAGTATCAAATTTTCAATCTCTTTTTGGTTTCTTAGCCGCTGGCGATGTCATGATGTCAAAAACACTGACCGGACACCACGCTAAAGTCGTTCTACCTAGTTTCCGAATTAGCCATTAGGCGGTATAACGTGCATTATTGGGAACTAAAATTTCAGTGTTCCATTTTTCATAGTTTGATCACTAGGTGGCGGCACCATTTCTTTGTGAAACGAAAGTCCGGTTGTTGACACACAATTTGGATATCTGTCATATTTCTTTGTAAGCGACATATATAACGTGAGACTAGAAATAACTTTGAAGAACCATAGAATTGCATCGAAGGGATGGAAAAACCACGTCCGTGCCTCCGTGGTACTCAGTGAAACTTAAAAAACCGCGTCCCGCCTCGAAAAACCGCGTAATATCGCCCCAAAACGGCATCAGCGCGAACACTGAAATATGTAACAAAACTACAACCTCTGGTCCACTCCTTCAAGCTTGAAATAAATACTACAAGAAAAATCTTCATAACCATTCAATATTTAGAATACTTCAGTTTGATTACATTGATTCTTTGGATCTTTGTTAATCTCCTAGTCTATTACGACCTACCCGTGTGTTGCCAAGTTTCAGCTCCTTCACACATCCGTCAATGAGGTCCAGCAGTGTTGCCTGGCAGGCACGCATGGCAGCAGTCATCTCTAGGTGCAGTTCTACCACACCCACCTCAATCACCACAAAACACATGTATTAACACTGACAGATCTGGCACAATCTTGTGCAAGCCTTGTGTTGTACAATTTAAGCAAGAAGATAATGAATGAATGAACGAATGAACAAGTGAGTGAAGGAATGAACCAACGAGTGAGTGAATGAAGGAATTAACAAACGAAGGAAGGGATGAATAAATGAAGGAAGGAATAAATGAATAAAAGAAGGAATGAACAAATAAGCAAGCAAACGAATGAAAGAAGAAATGAACAAGCAAGTGAACGAATGAACAAACGAACTAGGTTAAAGTATTTTCTATCCTACACACACAGAGTTTGTTCCCTGACCTTGTGCTGATCGAGGTTTGACACTACGAGGGCTTGGAAGCGTGGCCAGAGGTAGAGCTTGCGAACAAACAAGTTCCTCATGACTCGTTCTACATGACAGAAGCCCATTGTGAAGGCCTGAGCCCGGTCAGAGAAGGCCTTCACAAAGCCCGTCTGTAACATCAACAGAGAAAGGAAAAGGTACACAACTTATGACATATCTGTGGTCTATCACAGCAACATGGGTATTAAGTGACATCTGGATTCCACAGAGCATGAGCTATAAAATGATTACTGATTTGTTGAAATATCTTCAGTAGTTTTTTACTTTTTGCTAAAATTGAAGCAAACTTAAAAAACAACATTTTGAGAAACAAGGTTTTTTGTGAACAATGAAAGACGAGATTATCATCACAATATTTATGGAACATGACCTAGAGTTAGTTTTGGTTTGTGGGACTTAATACCCGGTTGTCTGTGACAGGTCACAGGTGTGACAGGTCACACATGTGTAACAGGTCACACATGTGTGAGAAGTCACAAGTGTAACAGGTCACGTGTGTGACAGGTCACGTGTGTGACAGGTCACGTGTGTGACAGGTCACATGTGTGACAGGTCACGTGTGTGACAGTTCACATGTGTGATACATAGCTTCAGTTTGGATCACATACTAGACTGCAAGAATTAAATTTTACGTTGACACCATTATGGTCCAACTGTGAACAAAGATATGGGGGTAGTGACGTGAACTACCCCAGGAATTAAAGTTTTATTAATTTGGGGTTTAAGGTTTTTCAGTTTCACATTACAATAAAAATTGCATCAATACCACTTTTTAAAGATAATAATCACAAATTGTATTATTCAAAGTGTTAGTGGTTCTTAGTTCTAAAAATGCCAAGATAAAAAATAGATGCTTTCACCCCTGAATGGTTTCTCTAATCAACCTAGCATACATTATGATTTCAACCAATGCATTACATATTTAACATTTTCTAGGCATCATCATTCTGTGATGATACAGTTCTGGTATGATACAGTTCTGTGATGATACAGTTCTGTGATGATACAGTTCTGTGATGATACAGTTCTGTGATGATACAGTTCTGTGATGATACAGTTCTGTGATGTTATATATTTATTACAATTGTAAATACTTGAATGCAAGTACAAAAATAGACTACGCTGAATGCTGCAAATGTATACACATCCGTATTCACCAATGTCTTGCTGTTAGGTGATTTTGTAAGACATTCATTGTGCAGTCTCTAGACCAGCCGACACGTCACCAGTGTACTTCTTAATATTACCTTGTTTTTCTCTCGATAGAGGCGCAAAATAAATGCTTCTTGACATGACTCAATGATTCTGGAAGTAAGAGATCTGTCAATAAGTACCACTCACTGCCATGGCTCTAGAAGCCACTGCACTCTGTTGGCTCGCCTTTCATTGTATATGTAATTCCGACATCACTAATATACATGTTGTACAAATTACACTAGTTACAATAAAATATAATAATACGAAACCTATTATAAAAGCATCAATCGAATGCCATATTAAATGTGTTGATAAATTTCTGGTATAAGATCCCACATCAGCGATTATTATGAAACCACAACAAAGTTCAAATCAAATTCAAATCAAATTTATTGTAACTCTTTACAATACATACAATACAAATCAAATTAAGACAAATCATATATAATAACATAATGAGCACAACAAGGGAAGAACATTAAATAATGTTATACTCCTTTTTGTATATTTCAATGTAAATATCATTATATTGAAAACAAACAGCGTGCAGTTGTAGAATATATCATCGTGATTGAAAATTGTAAAATTAATTGCTTAAGTTTACAAGTAGCAAATAAGAAGTGTATCTGGGTTAAAATATCAAGTTTGTTGCAGGAGAATTATTTAACTTTCATGGAAGGAGTAACTTGTTACGTTGCCCACCGTGGCGTGTAGTAAGTCATAAGAAGTTGCCTACTTGTGTGCATTGTAGACAAGAATGCCTGAGACGTGTTCTATGGGAACTCTGTTTGTGAGCAGGTCGACCACCAGTATACGAGACGTCACAAACAACACACCTCCCTCCATGTACACACTGTGTCTGTAACATGCAGAATACGTTAAAATGTAACAGTACCAGCAGATGGTACTTACATTGTTAGTCCCTGGCACAATCCAGGAATAGAGTGGCCAGTCCCAGGAGGTAGTGGTGGCTGAGTCTCTGGACTGCTTCAAGGCCACCCTTGCCGCCTACCTGTAAGTATCACCCCCCCCTCCCCTCCAGCGCTCCCCCTCCTGCCCACCCCCCTATCTTTACTCTACCACGTCGTCTAACCCCCCTCTTCCCACATCCAAGATATCTTTAAAACCGCACCATGTTCGCAACCTCCATATGACATAATCATCAGAATATTGATATTGACCGTAAAAAGGAAGAAGTTATTATACAGTGCAGTATCTAGTACTTAAACTGCTCAATGCACTTCCCCCTCCCCCTCCCCCTCACCCCTATTTTTCCCAAAAAAAAATTGTTTTTACAACTGTAAACAACAGATCACAGTACTTTACAGACACACCTACAAACTTATTTGAATTTTTACAGTGTCAAAGTAGCAAAGTTTGAGTAGCATTATCATGTTTTATAGTATGTGTGGTGGTAAAATATATTTCAGTGTTTTTATTTTAAAAGGGACTACAACAACAAGAATGACTCAACTTGTAAGAAAATGTTCTCAACATCAAACACAAACCTGTCATTGGCAGTATATTCAGATGTGATCACTTTTGGCAGTGGCCTTTCTCCATCTTTCATCAACTGTTCAATGAAGTACTCCTAGGTAAACAAGCATGCCATTACTATTGTGGAAGTCAGCAACATATCTATGTGAGATTGGTTAAGTGCTTCCTTGGTCTGTCTCTGACTCAACCGTTTCAGTGCCACAGAGCTGATTCCACCGATGACTGTTTTTGCCAAGAAGTGCCACGCAGCCGATTGCGCCAATTTCGTTTTGCAACGTGTACTGGCATTGGCTGGAGTCTATGACACCATTTTAAACTGACCAACAAGATTAATCATTACAAAAGGGATGTTTTTGGCTGCTGGTTTTACAATTATGTTTAGAAGTCGCAACAAAAAATGAAATTATTTAGTTGGTGATATTTGAACACTAAGCACATAATATTACAAGATCAGAGCAGCATGCAAGTCTCAAATAAAGGCTTGGCACTTCTTGTATGTCAGCAACATTTTGGCTGACACTGAAATGGTTAATTGTTCTTTTGACATCAACTGCGGTAACCTAATGTGGCCGTGTCTATTCACAACTTTACAGATCCAGTCACATAATATCAACAATTCACCATGTCTCTCTAGCGCTCCTTATAAGCATGCGTAGGGTTACACCTCTCAATGTGCAATCAGGAGTCATAAACAGGTACTAATCTCCAGAGTTGCCACCGGTATCTTCCATAGTATAACGTTTATCGAAGACTATTCATTATGCATTATGTAAATCATAGAGTTATTAACTAACAGATATTTCAGTTAAGCCATTGGGATATGCTACAAAAATCATATTAACAGCAATCTAAACTAATTCTTAAATATAGCTGGCCAATATGATAGTTATCACAAATAATACACAGAACATGTGCTTCTTACAAAGACACCATTATGACTGTATACATTTGTATTTATAAAGTACGTTACTCAGAATAGAATCATTCTGTTACTTTATAGTTTGTAATAATAATAATAATAATAAGATAACTTCTATTGCGCCTAAATCCTTGGAAACCAAGCTCAGAGGCGCATCAAAACAAAAGGGTTGGTCAATCTCAAAGTCCATAAGTAGTTTTCCAGTTGTCAACATATGGGTCAAGGCGCTAGGGAGCTAAGGTGGATAAGCAAGGTTGTAAAGATACGTTTTTAAATGACGACGGAATTTTGTAATATTTTCAACTGATCTAACACTAAGAGGAAGCATATTCCAAAGAGTTGGTGCAGCAACAGAAAAAGCCCTAGTTCCAATGTTAGTGTTGGCTCTAGGAACAAAAAGTAGGTCAGAACTAGATGATCGAAGCTGGATAGATTTTCTTACAGGAGTAAGCAATAAATGCAAATAAGATGGTTGCTTATTGGACAGTGCCTGATATGTAATGATACAGATCTTAAAAATTATACGATATCGTACAGGAAGCCAATGTAAAGACTTCAAAAGTGGCACAGAGCGAGAAAAACGAGGAGATCTTGTAACTACTCTTGCTAGACAATTTTGGACACGCTGAAGTTTTGTGATATCCTTGCTAGCGATATTATAAAGGAGGGAATTGCAATAGTCAATTCTGCTGCTAACAAGCGCTGTTGCAATAGTCTTAGCAACAGAAAATGACATATACCGGCGAATACGGCGAAGATCACGAATATGATAAAAACAGCAGCGACATGTTTGAGATATATGTTGTCGGAAATTGAAGTTTCTATCAAAGATTACTCCTAGATTACGCACCGAGGTTGCTGGCGTGATGTACTGATTCAAAATACGCGTAGGGAAAAAACCATCCAGTTTACAACGCTGCATTCGAGTACCAATAATGATCAATTCAGTTTTATTTGCATTTAATTTCAACTTGCTGTCAGTCATCCAATGGAAGATATCTTGAAGGCAATCACTAAGTTGGTTAAGGGAGCGATTTGTATCCGGGGTAGCCAACGAAATGTAAATCTGAGTGTCATCAGCATAAAGATGATGATCTAAGTTATGTTTTTGTATAACAGAGCTTAGTGGCGTGGTGTAAAGAGTAAAAAGCAAAGGCCCAAGAACAGAACCCTGGGGAACACCAAATAAAGCCGGCAGTGCAGCTGAAAAGCAGTTCCCAATCTTTATAGTTTGGTATCTATCAGTTAGATACGAAGAAAACCAGCTTAGAGCTGTGCCAGATATGCCGTACCACTTTAATAGGCGTTCAATGAGAATGCTGTGATCAATCGTGTCAAACGCGGCAGAGAGATCTAGTAAGGTAAGTGCAGTCACTTTACCATTATTAATGTTCAAGGTAATGTCATTATGAACCTTTAAAAGGGCTGTCTCTGTTGAATGAAACTGCTTATATGCTGATTGTGACACATTAGTTAACACATTTGTGCTAATGTGAGACCTTAGACGACTTGCTACAACCTTTTCTAGTATTTTGGAAATGAAGCTGAGATTAGAAATAGGTCTATAACTGTTTAGGTCTTGCTTAGGCAGAGATGACTTCTTAAGAAGTGGTGTGACATGGGCGTATTTAAAATCATCAGGAAAACAGCCAGAGCAAAGTGATGCATTTATAATATTTGTTATAGGTCCAATTAGTGTATCGAGACATGCTTTTAGCAGCATTGTTGGAAATGGATCAAGTGCACAAGATTTATTTGGGGAGGACATAATTATTTTCCTAACTTCATCAACTGTTGCAGGTTCAAATGATACAAGTTGAGAATTTACTTGTGGAAAGTCCACACTGACATTACTTATATTATGATGTGGGAAAGCAGAACGAATGATACTGATTTTATTCTTGAAGTGACTAGAGAACGAATCACATAGACTTAATTGACATATGATCAGGTAACGATGGAGTAGGCCGTCTGTGTAGAATGTTATTGATGCAGTTCCATAACTGACGCGGATTATCAGACTTATTTATGACCATATCTGTAAAATAATCTGATTTAGCTTTAGCCATTTGTCTGTTACAGAGGTGACATTGCTTAGAATAACGCGATCTATCTAATGGCGAGCGTGATTTGCGCCATACACGCTCTAAATAACGACGACGCCTTTTAGATAGTATAATTTCAGAAGTCATCCATGGAGCCGGTGGCCTTTCTGACACCCATTTGGATTTTATAGGTGCATGTTTGTCAAGTAGTGCATTGAGTACTTGACAGTACTGTTTATATAAGTCAGATAGATGTTTTTTTGGATCTGTGATAAGGTCAGATATAAGGATATCAGCCATTAAAGCTGTAATGTCAATCCTATGAATGGCTCTGTAAGACACATTGTGTTTCGATTGTAAAGGGGCTATAGAACCATTAATATTGGCAATGACAGTATGGTGGTCTGATAACCCATCTGAAACAGTAGGTGCTTGGATATTATTACAAGTTGAACGGGTTATCAAGAGGTCAAGCCAATGGCCATGTATATGTGTCGAAAAGGTAACATGTTGTTTCAAATCAAATGATGCCAGAATATCATCAAACGTAGTTGTAGTTGAAGAAGGTATATCCAAATGTAGATTAAAATCACCAAGAATGTAAAATTCTGAGTGAATGACTGCCAGATTTTCCAACATATCCTGAAAGTCTTCAAAGAAATTGGCAGGATGTCCTGGAGGGCGATAGATACAAACAAAGTGTGCGGAGAAAGAAGAATCTGAAATTTCAGCAAAGATGGACTCAAAACTAGAGTATTCAGGGTTAGAATGTAATTTAACTTTGAACTGCTGTGATATAAAAAAAGCCAACACCACCTCCACGGCCGACTAAACGTGGTCGATGGTGAAAGGTGTAACCAGAAGGGGAAAGGTCAGCAATGCATGCATGTGTATCATGTGGTCTAAGCCAGGTCTCAGTTACAGCTAGAATGTTTATTTTCTTTGAAATTAATAAATCACAAAGTGAGGCTGTCTTATCTCGTACAGATCGAACATTTGTAGTGGCCACCCGAATGTGTCGTCTAACAGATGGCCCAGGATTGAGACTTACATCTCCTGCTAGTAATAAAATTATTGCTAATTTCAATGTAGGCGTAGAGCGGGGGATTGGCAGTAACTTTCTATTATAACAAACATGAAGACATGGCAGACTATGCAAAATTGAAATAGAATGATGAATTTTAGTGTGATTAGGAAAAAGCACATTAAAATGATTATATCTCAATGGTTTGCATAAAACAAAATCGATGTCCCTTACAACAACAGAACAAGACAAGCAGAAAACACCAAATAGGAATAATGGTGACATAATTATGTTAGATTATTATCATATTTAGTAGAAAATAATAGACCAAAACCATATCATTTTATATCATATAGATAATAAATAGTAAAGAATGTTAAACCCAGAGCTAAGGCTAAGCCTACGGCGTAACTACCGTAAGTAAAAACTAAATTATATTTACAAGATCAGTAGAGTCTCAATTTTAACAATAAAGCCTACTTTATTTAATTAGAAAATGTTGAACCGGGGCCAACTCCGGTAACTAAATTGAGACTTACAGGCCTATTAAGGGAGGAAGAACTATTTATATTTATTATAATTCACTCAGTCAGCCGTAGCCTTAGTCTTAGATAGGCAGAAACTGACTGTAGTATCAATCACTCAATGCCATTAACTGCACCATGATTCCTTTTTAAATACCGTATTTATTGTAATAATATAAAATGCCAATAGTAATCTAAAAGGTCAATTGAAAAAACTCACAGGCAGCATGTTTTGTAACTTCATAATTTAACAGTATAATTGGTACAAACGACAACATTTAAACAAACAAAAAACTGAACATTGCCGACCGGCGAAAGTGAGCGATAATCATAACGGCTTTAACGCCGGTTTTATTAAGTTGAATATGACTGGACCAAAACTTGTTAAAATATGCTTCTAATTTAAATATACTTAGCTTGTGGTTGAATTCTTGATTCTGTAGCGCATTACAAGTTACATAATATTAAAAGTAATCTATTCAAAATAATTAGTATGCTATAATTGAACATTAAACGAAGGATAAATTTTGAAAAGTAAACATTATGCCACGCCCCCTAGCGACCAGATTCAAATGCAGACAATAATTGGAAATAGCCAAAGTGCAAATTAAAGGGCATTAATAAAAATACACCAGTTATGTAACTTCAATTGACAAACCTCCTCATATGATGCGGTGTTCAGGACTAGCACTAAACTGCCAGGATCACAATATAACTTCAGGAAGTTCACAAAAATTCTCTCGATCCCCAAGCCCCTAAAAAAAGAACACATGCTGAAATATACGTAGAATAATTACCTGTAATATTATCAAACATTACATTTATAGTAATATTCTGCCACAGCATGTGATCATTGTACTATTCATCATACTAGATAAGCTAAGTCATCATAATTTTACATTATTCCTTCCTCATCCAAACAACCATGCACATGCATGCAATTGTTCCAGTTTCTAATGTTAACAAAATAAAATAATTTGATGTCCGTTCAGAAGTTTGTTTATTGGCATACAGAGCCTCCAATCTTTTCAGGAAAAATGCACCATGTGTAATCAATTAGTAAGTTTATACATTCTATACAGAAGCCAACATTCTATCAGTCCACCATAGTTTTTGACCACTTTCTACAACATCTTGCTGCAGAATGCATGGGAAATTGTCAGAATAAACATCACAGACTTGAAGAAAGAAAAGAAAGACTCAGTACCGCCATACCTGGCCAGAATTAGCAGGCCGTCATCATGGAAGGCATCGAGGAAGATCTGGTTCTCATACTCGAGCATCGTTGCTACATGGGCACAGACACAGACAGAAACAGTGTGTCAGTCAGGGCACTTCTCTACCTGGACAGATGTCTGCAGTCAACGCTCATTCCATAGGCTGAAAAATAAAACACCAAAACCATTTCAGAACTATCTCCTTACAAACGTTCACTCATTCTATGCATCAATGCACATATTATCAATTGAAATCATATTTATTTCCAACTTCATATGACAACAGCAGTATAACGCTGGTATAAATATATAATCAATTAATCTAGTCATTTATATAAATAATATATATATACATTTATATATAATTCTGTGTTAAAAAGCATGTATCATATTAATGGTTAGTTGGAAACGGGGAGAGTTGAAGTGTAATTTACTGTGACAATGTCTGCATAATTTGCATATCAAGGTTGTAAGTGTGGAATATTGGTATTATTATTTAATTAATAGAACTATCAAATTGTAACCACAATATACATGTATACAGAGTAGTGGCTGAACAACTATGATTTTTGTCACACATGGATATATTTTTTTCTCAACAATGTGTAAGAATAAATGCAGAACTTCAGACGTTATTTCTGATCTAGATATCTCTTACCTTTACTAGACCTTGATTTTTCATATAAAAATATATTCTGTCATTAATTTATGTGGTTTATTTGAGACAGCTTTGGAGGTCAACTGATAGAGACATGGAGATGGACAGTGGAAAAGGAAATTACAATGACAGTACAGCGTTCGAAATAGCACTTGTCCGTTTGTCCGTGACAAGTGATTTTTGGCCAGGACAAGTAAAATGACTCTACATGGTTATCCGGTGGACAAGTGAAAATTTACATTAAATAGTGACGCGTGCAACATTGCAAACTTTTTATTTGAGGAAATTCAAACGTAAATGAAGTTCGCTAGCAATCGCACGCGTTTTAATTTTGTTAGAGTGTCCGGCGTCTTGTCGTTCCGCCGCCAGTGTGTTATACGTCAGTGTTCAACCGAGTTTAGTGCCCGCGTTAACAGGGTCATCCGCTGAGCGCACCGACCTAGCTCTGTCATACGCGTAGGACAGACTCCGCATCAGCCATCGTTGATCGAGGCTGTATTTCACACAATCGTAAATTGTTCAGTTTGGCCGACATACAAATTGCTTCCACCCACGGGTCATATTTGATGAACTTTGGAAATAGTAGACTTTGTATCGCTACCTGTTATTTCAATAAGTATATAGTTTTAACCATTATTACGCCTAACCCACGCAGACTCGGCAGTCTTCCAAATCATCGACATCGTCATCGAACGTTAGCCGATCCAGATCGGTGACAATTTTCAAAACTTGTAACTGGCTCTCCGGTTAATCTATGGTGCTGGTTGATAAATGTAACATTTATTTTAACCATAAATTACAAGTTTTCGAAACCGAATTATGCAAGACGCGCGGCCGGGACGGAGCACCAACCGCCATTGACATGTCGGCTTCTGCCAACTACGGCGGTCTGCGCGCGGCAGCAACATTACGACGTAACTAAATCTATAAATTATTTTCCGCCTGATAAATGTAATTCAGGCACCGTTAAAACTGTTTTATCATCTTTGAAATGGTAATATAACAGTTAGGAAAAAATATGCGTTTGTTTGCTGATGATCAAGTGAATATTATCTTCGTTTGTAAAATACAGAACTTTATTAATATTGAAGTTCATAGAGGTTTAACAAAATAATATCAGATTATATAGTTTATTATGATTTTTGTGACAACATTTCCCGGCTTTGCATTGGTTGTGTTCCTGGATGAGTGGCATCTTCAATGACAAACTGATGCCACAATTTTACAGCAGTGTTATATGTTATATATATATATATATATATATACCATATTAAACATAAACAGTTTAAGCAACATTATAAAAACAATTGTCTCATTCCTATCATCGTAATATTTATTTGTTATTAATAAAAGCATTCATATCAGCATCACTAAAATATTGTTATACATCATGTAACGTGTCTACTTTTAATATTCGTGATAAATAATAATGGACCAGAAAATAGTTACCAAAAAAATTTAGCAATTTCTAAATTTGAAGATTAAATCAAATTGTGTCTTTGATCACAAGTCACTCAGATGTACATGAAACGAAACAGCAGGAAAATTGTGTTGTTGTCATAAAAATAAGACAGACTTTTTACATTTGGAAGCAATTTTTACATTTCAATTCCCCTTCACTACCACTCGGACAAGTTAAAATTTTGGCGGACAAGTAGATTTAAAAACTTACTTGTCCGGCGGACAAGTAAATATTCTGGCTTATTTCTATCGCTGCAGTATTTAGTGTCCCTTTGCAGTGAAATGAAGGCATGCCAGCTGACATAGAATACAATCAATACGTGGACAGCTCACCAACAGCAGTTGTGTTCTCTTGTAGAAGCCTTATGCTAGGTCCTAAGGACAAGAAAAGGACTGAGTGAGTAAGGGAATTGGAAGGTCAACACGTAAAGCTATTGGTAATTATACATTTATTTACTGTTTTGAGATTCAAATTTTTTATTTCAACATTCTGTCTCTGACACAGTGACAATCATTGTGACAAATATGTTGTAATTTGCAGCCATTGACAGCAGAATGAGAAGGACACAATGTCAAGCAAACAGACCCCTTCTTTCCTTTTCTATTATTGAAAATGACACTGTGTCAGACAGATTTAGACTGTCAGTCACTGACAGTGACACTGTGGACACTAGTCACTACTGTCTACTCTAAGACTTAACTCTGTCTCTAGACCTAGTCACTCACTGGTAATGGCTGTAATGTCGTTTGTTTTAATTTATGTTATTGTTAGCGTTGTCAGTGATGAAACACGTCTAAAGGATACATTAAAATACTACATCTTACATTTGTTTTGTAAATATCTCTACAGCTACAGCTATACAACCCAAAAGTCAAGAGTTACCGATCTAAAACTGGCATTCACATGCTTATGGACGTCGCCATGTTGCTTGATTAAAAATGATGATCTGGATATGTCAAAAACGGAAATATGTTTGGACAGTTACTCTTGATATAAAATATTAATGTTTCCACCGACTTATTAACATTTCACGTTTTGATACGTTTAGTTGCTACATATTGATCATCTGGTCTGTTAAAGACTGGCTTAGTTTTACTGCGACTCATCTTTTATCCTGTTCCGCCCCAATTACTGTTCGCCAATTTCATGGTTTAAGGAAGAACGTGTGCATTTGGTTCGTTGTTGTTAACTACTAAACACGTTTCATACATTGCTATCAATTATTGTTTTCAGGTAATTGGTATAATGAACAATTGCATAATACGACCTTTAACCGTGGCATGTGAACGGAACAAACTAGCACAACAAGGTTTAACATATGCTGTTTAGTTTAGCCTTTGAGCGATATTATGTGGAATATGGCGATAGCATAGCGGTAAAGCCTAACGGTCGTTCTGCGTCGCAAATCAGTTATGGTGTTCTGAATGTTAAGTGCTTGTTAAAGTATCTTCCATCACTTGTGTCGAATCCGGACCCACCTCGAATTCGCCATTATAACTTGAGTTTTGACTAACTTTGATACCTTCTTCTTCCGGTGTTAACTTAAGAAGTTAAGTGACCACAATCAATATATGATTATTCTGCCACTATTCTGGGGTTCTGGCATTTGGAAAGAAAAACCCACCTTCTACAAAATAGATAAAAATACACCCTACTAATAAACCCTGTACAAGGCAGTGTCAGGCCCAAAGGAACAGAACAAACAGACAAAAAAACAACTACAAAAGCTACTACTAATTATCTAATACTAGTTATCTACAGCTCTCTAACAAAGACCCTAGCAGTTGAATGTTAGTCTGGAGATCCTTGACATAAAAGTGTCGACTGTGTTGGCTTCCACTTCTAGGTCTGGAAGGATATTCCATTTCCTGATGGTTCTGGGCAGGAATGAGTGCTGACAGTACTGAGTACGACACTGCGGCTGTGAGAACTGATGGCTGTGGCCGCTTCTTTGGTGTGGTGGTGGTGGCTTCAGCTTTCTCTTCAGTCCAGTGGCACTGACTTGGTGTGAATTTTATACAACATGGTCAGTCGAGCTAATTGGTGGCATTGTTCTAGAGAGGGCCACTGCAGTTCCTCAAGCATGTCCTTGATGTTAGAGGTGTTGTGGTAGCTTCTAAGGACATACCTGACAGCTCTTCATTGTACAGCCTCAATTTTGTTTATGGCGCGTTGGGTATGGGGGTCCCATACCGTTGAGGCATACTCTAGGATGGGCCTTACGAAGGACTTATAGGCTGTCTGCTTGATGGAGGTCGACCCTATTTTCTAGTTCCTCAGCAAGAAACCTAAGGTCTTATTGGCTCTTGCACAGATGTTGTCGATGTGGGTGTTCCAGATCCATGTTTGTATAGTGTTCATCAGTAAGTTCTAAGAGCTGAGTCTCACAGGATCTGTTCTTCCCGAATCCATGTTGCTGGTCACACAGGATTTTATGCTTCTCAAGATGGTTCATGATGGCACTGGTGATGATGTGCTCCATCAATTTGCATGGCACACTTGTGAGTGACACTGGTCTGTAGTTGGATGGATCATAATGTTCTCCCTTTTTGAAGACCGGTGTCACGTGGGCATCCTTCCAGTTAGATGGGACTACTCCGGTGTTGATGGAGGACTGGTATATAGCTGTCAGGATTGGAGCCACTTCGGTTGCCAGCTCTTTGAGGATTCTGGGGCTGATGGTATCGGGGCCGCTTGCTTTGTTGGGCTGCAGATTTTGGAGAAGTTTCCGCACCCCCTCTTCTGAGATTTGGATGTTATAGAGAACCGGGAAATCATGTGATGAGCCCATGTTGCACTTGGCCTGGAATTCTTTATAGGTATAGCTCCTGCCCTCACTGAACACAGACTGGAATTGCTTGTTGAGGATGTCGGCCTGTGCTGTTGGGTCCGATACCAATTTTCATTCCATCTTCAGAGGAGCGATGCCACAGTTGGTGGACTTCTTATGCTTCATAAAAGACCAGAAGCGTTTGTTCCTTGTAGCCTGGTTTGCTTCTTGATCCTCATCTGTGAACAAGTTGTTCAGGGAGGTCCAATATGCCCTACGGAGTTGGCATTGGACATCTCTTCTCAGTTGCCATGTCTCGGTCTTCAGTTCTTCTGTGCCGTGTTTCCTCAGTCAGTCAGTGCGTTTGTTCCATCATTCATTCAAAATAACCCCAGGCATATTTATCATTTACGAAAATATTTTGTCTTAGCACATTTTTGAAGCCAAAATAACGACCTGGTTTGTGCTAGTCTGCACCACTGTGGCTGTGCATTACCGCATCGCGCGTGTAAAATTAACAATGTAGCAGCATATGTTGATGCAAACCGGGTCGCTATTTACGCCACAAAAGTGTTCTAAGACGCAATATTTTTAAACGTAAATATACCTAGAGGTGATGTTGAATGATGGAACTACTGCACTGAGGTGTCAGAGTTAGACAAAACTCAAGATATAATGGCGAAATTGTCGGATTCGACACAAGTGCCCATATTCCTTAGTAACATAAATATGTCATCATTATATAAAATATGTAAACGAATAACTGCATGAATCACAAGTCCAAAGCGTATTTTTGTCATCGCCAGACGGTCTCAAACAAAACGTCAAACGTCTTAAATTTCAGATATAATGTCAAAGCTATAAAGCCAAAAGGAGGTAATCTGAATGTTTTTAGATAAATACAGCATAAACTATCTATTATAACAAAGTGACTGCCCAAATTATGCAAATATGCTATAACAGAGCAGAGATAACAAAAGTGTAAAGCTCTTTGAGCAGTCCTGAGGACTGGATACTGCGCTATACAAGAACGCACCTGTACTTTTTTTTCTTCAGCATTTACACAAATCAACTCTGTCACTCAGATCACTGCTGTTACTCAGATCGCTGCAGTAACTCAGATCACTGCTGTCACTCAGATCACTGCTGTCACTCAAATCACTGCTGTCAATCAGATCACTGCTGTCACTCAGATTACTGCTGTCACTCAGATACTCAGGTTGAGCTAATTCAAGAAAAAGGCAGCACGGCGACAACCAAAACAGTGTCATGGCATAACTCAAAATGTTCAGTGACAACCGGTAGTTAAAAGGGTAACGAAACTCACCGTAGCCATTAGATATACCCAACTATTATTTAATTAAAAAAAATTGTTGCTGTTTGTGTGTGTCGCCATATAGGATCAGTTGCTGTTTTGGTTGTAGCATTTTTATTTAATGCATATAACCTATATTGGCACCCCATATCCTGTATTACTATAATAACAATCTAATACTGTTATTACCAGTAAGATCTGTTTTGTGTATGTGTACAGTCTATCGGTTGAATGCTTAATAGGTAATAATATCTAAATATACTATTGTTTAAAATTGGTCAGGTCATGAATAATTCCATTTCAATGCACAGTGTTCGGCCTATGTCGAATTTGCAGGATGTTACCCTTTTTCAGTGACGCCCTTTTACCCAAAAAAGGCAACAAGAACGCCCTGCTATATGTGCATCGTAACCCTAGTTGTGGCTACAGATGATTACACGATTGTGAATATTAATTTGACAGTGTCTGCAAGCGCCCTGATCGCGAAAAATGCATCCCTATCCCGATCGCACCACGTGTGCGGTACCATTTTTCAACAATCGAAGTGAGGGCATCCCACGATCGGGAATGGGATGCGTCAGGAGATCGGGGCGCTTGCAGGTGAATGTCTGCAAGCACCCCAATGTCGACTCCATATCCCGATCACGCCACGTGCCCAGTTTGATTATTCAAGTGCCCCTATCCCGATCGCCATTAAATTTTTAATCATGTGCCAAACATATAAAAATACGTCGATTTGAGGAGGCGCCGACCTTTGAGAGTGGATAAACCAGAGCGACGGACTTTCGCGCAGCACCTCGATTTTACATATTGTTCATATCTTCAAAAGTTAAAGTCTGATCGCCGGGATACTTCTACCGTTAGATATGTATTTAAATTCTTAATCAAATGATGCATGCAAAACATATTAAAATACGTTTTGATCTGAGGATGTGACGACCGTCGCAAGTCAGTAGATCCTGTTCATGATGGACTTTCGTGCAACACCTATACTATACAACTATACATATTGCCAAGCAGTCCTTATTTTGTTCGTATCTTCAACAGTTGAAGTCTGATCACTGGGGGACTTCTACTGTTAGATTTGTCATTAAATTCTTAATCATGTGACGCATACAAAACTAATTAAAATACATTTTGATCTGAGGAGGCGCCATACTTTGCAAGTTGGTAGACCAGAACCTGTCCGCTACAGCCTTTCATAGCCGGCACATATGATTAGAAAAATAATGTGTTATTCATACTCTTTATTTGTTAATGTACCAGTATATAATGATAAATAACGACGTTTAGTATAACATAGCTCAATAATAGTAGTGAATAATTGCGTATTGTGTGCCTTAAAAAGAACCTGCTCCCCCTCAATATGCAACAACCCGCCGGTACATGACGTTGTTCATGCTCTTTGCAAAGCGTGCCGTTTCTAGGTCACGACGTCACGTGCGTGTGTAGTAGACTAGCCAGGGGTGCTAAGGTTGCTGGCGGCTAGCATCTTTTTACCAAAGCATTTAGCAGTAATTACCTGTAGTAATTATTATTCAGAGGGGTACCATTAAACAAAGTGGTTTCAAACTAGTAATATTTATTTGTTCTGTTTGTTGACTGATTGCTAAAATGAGATTGTGTCTGGGTAGTTTTTCTGTAAATAAAATGGAATTTTCCAAATTAGCTGTGCATGTCTATAATTATTTTAATGTTTGACATATGTAGAATTACCACAGTATCCAGTCACTTCCAAGTGGTATTCACAGTTACCTAAGGGCTTTTAGAGGGTTGCTTTTGGCCCTGGGATATGTCATCGTCCCCTAAGTCGTTTTTTTGTGTAACTCGGATTAAATCACTCGGTCCGATTGAATCCGACTTAGGCGAGGTTTACTGTATATATATATATATATATATATATACCATTCCTTTAAATTGGACAGTGGCTGCATGTACTTATGCTTCCAACTAGCTGTTAATACAATACTACTTCAGCATTCATGTTTGTTGAGAAACTCTTTTTAGTCAGAGATTGACTATCAAGCTGTCTGTAACTTTCACGTTACATGATCATTCATTTGTCGTGACGTCTTCCGGGTTTATTCCTTGGTTCAAATGTCAATGCAGACTCCCAGATTTAAACTGCTGTTTTTATTTGAATATAATTCTCTGGTTTTTAAACACTACAGTGTTATGAATTGATGTAGTGGCTAGTATTGTGTATGTGTACAGGTATGCTGTTTAGATAGTTTTGATAAATGCTGAATGAAGCAACCCTATAAAAATAGTGAATTGCATGTTTTCTAGTCGATGACATATAATGGGTCGGCGAAAGAAAGCCAGCAAGCCTCCACCAAAACGGAAGATTCTGGAGCCCCTCGATACCATGTTCAATTGCCCATTCTGTAACCACGAGAAGTCATGTGACGTGAAACTGTGAGTATTTACTAAACATGTGTACCCGGTAGATTGAATGGGTTAACTTAATATATTGAGCTCACGCAGACACTAGACAAATAGCATTATTACGGGTAGCATAGTTTTAACACTGTTGAATTTTTTGGTAACTTGACATGTTTTATGAAATCCATCATGTTAAAAATTAAATACTATATATAAATATATATAATAATAATAATAAGATCTATTGTGCCTAAATCCTTGGAAACCACGCTCAGAGGCACATCAAAACAAAAGGATTGGTCTGTCTCAAAATCCATAAGCAGTATTCCAGTTGTCAACAGATGGATCAAGGCGCTGAGGAGCTATGGTGGATAAGCAAGGTTGTAAAGATAAGTTTTTAAATGACGACAGAATTTTTTAATATTTTCAACTGATCTAACACTAAGAGGGAGCATATTCCAGAGAGTTGGTGCAGCAACAGAAAACACCCTAGTTCCAATGTTAGTGTTGACTCTAGGAACAAAAAGTAGGTCAGAACTAGATGGTTGAAGCTGGATAGGTTTTCTTACAATAATAAGCAGTGAATGCAAATAAGATGGTTGCTTACTGGACAGTGCCTAGTATGTAATATGACAATATATATTGCCAATTTTTGTCATATTCTCTAGTGTTCTACGGCATTGTGCAGTTATTGAAAGTAGAGATGTATTTTAAAGATATGTGATTATAATCAAAACAGAAAATTGTAGGACATAAAAAGATAACAATGTAAGACTAGTTAAGACATTCAGCTTGGCACTTATAAACACAATGAAAAGTAATAACATTAAGGTGTATTTTAGACATAATAAAAAAAAGCCCTTACAACAATTTTGGCATATTCTTTACTAAATAAACATTTCAGTGGAGGTCAAAAGCGGAATTTGTTAGTTTTTTATTTACATTTTTGTCCATTAGAAAAAGTAATAATCTACACGTTATATATTATAAGTTACTAAACTTTTTACAAACACATAATACGTACACTATTTTATATACGGATTTACTCTTTACTTTTTATTGATATTGTATTACATTTGCCTCTAAAGACTAAACCTGATTTATATTCTGGATATATGGCATGATAATCACAGAGTTTTATCTTTGTACATGTACATGGCAAAAGTGTGAATGTTGTTCAGTTATATGATAACTATAGTATTTAACTACAACAGTTGCAGATGATTCAGAGTTGATTTAGACCCAACAAATGTTTTTATAATTTATTGTTAGTAAACAATGTGTGTGCAAATGTTTTCATTTGTTATCCCAGGGATCGGACCCGCAACACTGGATTCATCACTTGTCGAGTTTGCCTGGAGGATTTTCAAACAGCCATCACTTGTATCCTTTTGTTTGTGCAGCCAGTAAGTAGGAATCTGCCCCCTCAACCCGTTCAGTGTTCAGTCAGTCGTCTTAACAATGCAATGCATTTGCTAGTTGATTATATATAGATCTGTTTTCTAAATCTGAGGTTTTAAGTTTGATTTGGAAGGTTCTGAATTCTGACTATCCATAAAATCACACAGGCAACATAGTAGAAATGCCAAATGGAAGCTATGTTTTGGTTGTGAACTTGTGAATACATATTGTAATGTTTAATATGAAGATTAAATTATATTTTATAAGAACAATGAATGCATCCCATTTACCGGTACAATGAGTTTTATTCTGAGTGACAGTAAAGGTTTCATTTCTAGTGTGTTAACTGTTTGTGTGTGTATCCGTGTGCAGGGGCAGATCCAGAGAGGGTAGTCTGGGGGGGCAAACCTCCAATTGCACCCCCTTTGAGGCTTGCCAAAAACCGTGGTGGCTGAACTAAATTCATATTGGGTGAGCCGAGCTGGAGCTTTAGCACAACTCCGTCGTCAGGGGGGTGTTGTTTTTTCATGGCGACGTTCACAATTCCAAAGGTCTGGGGGGCACATTCAACAGGTTTAGGGGGACACGTCACTCTAGCGCAGTGGCCAAAGGTCTGGGGGGCATGTGTCCCCTGGACCTTTTAACCACGCTGGATCCACCTATGGTGTGTGTGTCGTGAGCGTGCATGTGTGTGTGAGTGTGCATGTATGTGCATGTGTGCTCGCTGCAGCAACTGATACCAGTGGTCTGTGTGGACAGCTGATTACACCGACCAGAACCAGAGTAGCTGATGTCACCTGACGTTCTGTTACATCAGTTGGACAAATCACCAAAATGCAAATATTGAAGGTTTTTAAAGAATATTTAAATAAAGATAATGACACAAATCTTGTTGAGTATTATATTGGTTTCATTGAATACAATGGCTTGATTGGGCAGACAAATATGTGTATTGTTCTAATGAAACTGAAGCTGAACTGTTTATCTTAACCATTGTGCAGACTTGTCAGAAGCAATAGATGTCTACAGCGACTGGATTGACGCATGCGAAAATGCCAACAACTAGGACACAACACCATTCCAAGTGCTGTTCCTGGCTTTCCTGTTGGTGGACTAGACTGGCTGTATAAATTGCTCATATTGTATTATCTGTTATGGTAGATTCTTTCTTTAATAGGTTTTAAAAATTACAGATTGGGGTATTGAATAAAAGTCAAGAACCATGGTTGATTTATGTATATTTTTGATTCTGAAATCTAAAGTAATACAAACAGCCCGACCTTGGGCTAATGCAGGAGTGCTTAGATTGGTATTACATTAACATCTTTTGAAGATGGCCTTTGTGGATGTCTGCTTTCTCGTTCCAATATTAACACTACAGGTGTATTGGTCAATCAGAATTTTGTGAACATTTCCTTCAGACATTACTAGAAACATTGAATATTAATGTTAGGTTAGACAAAAAGGTTTCACTATAAATTGAATGATTGTTTATTGGACCACTAGTGTGAACCACTGTAAATCATCATCTGCCCAGAGGAGTCTATATCCCTAGTCTCCTGTCAAATTGTGGTGCTCTGTTCTTGACATGGCTGCCCTCCACACCCTTTAGACGAAGTCTTACACTGTGTCATACCCCAGTTGCTGATGTACCTTCCTTTATTTATTCTCTTCACTAGTTATTAGGGCTGCAGCGATACAATAGTATATGTATCACAATATTTGTGTCATTGTGATATCTGTAGTGATATTTGTGTCATGATATTTATGTCACTGTACAATAGGTCTCATGATATTTGTCACGGTACGATATGTATTGTGATATTTGTGTCATGGTAAATGTGTATTGTGTATCGTGATATTTGATATGCTACGATATGCATCATGATATTTTGTGTCACAGTGTGATGTGTATTGCAATACATAACGATACCTAGTTTTAAATATGGGGTAATCTTGTACTTTGCCAGGGTCCTTATTATTATGATTTATATTTCATTCCTACCATGTTTTATCTATCCACAAATGTTTATTCCACTACATTGGTTGAGTTGCAAAAAGAGCATATATGTGATTATCAAAAATTGTGTTTTATGTTATTTTGATGATCTAATTAGCACTGCATTTCGCACCAATTCTAAGTGCATTTTGGATCACAAATGTGCTCAAAAAGATGGTATTTGATGATCATGACTTTGTGATATTGGCAGGTTGCCAATGCATGCTTTTGACAACTTTTGATACACCAACACTTTGTGAAAGGTTTGCATGTATTGTGAGTCTTGTCAGATGTATCATTGTAGGAAAGACACTAATTCATCATTGCATCCTTGTAGTCCTATTAATGATGTTCATTTGAAATTATTATTGGTTTTGTTCGAGGAACCATCATTAGTTTGTGTTCTGCTGCAGGCATAGGCCAGCGTGTCCCTCCATTTCAACGATCACAGCTGTCTTGTTTGTGAAGCTCTTTCCTTCTGTTAGAACATCAATGAATTCTGATCAAGTTTAAGGAATATTATTGAACACATGTCATATTTATGCTGCTGGTTATAATGTCCTCACAGATTGTGAAATTCCAAGAATGTTCAGTTTGAGGACATCGTTCAGTAGTTAGTAACTTACAACTATAATCTTTTGTCTTTCTTACATTATCACAATGGCAGGTGTGTTGGTTCACATTTTAAACTTTGTTTTTGGTTATTTCCGAACATGCATTGTGAGCATGCGTAATTTCTTCAGATGTGTCCACTTGAAGTTTCTTTTTTTAATTCACTCGGGCACTATAAAAGCTCTGTTGGCCTTTCTTCACCTATTGTATATTATTTCAACTACATTACTGGATTATCATGTATATTAATTATCAAGTATATCATATTTCACAATATGACATTTAGCTTGTATTGGGCTTTAGTTTATCAGGTGTTTATGATTTAATCACTTTCATACATAAGCTGTGTCTCAGTAGGTGCCAATTGAAAACTGTCAAAAACACAGGTAAGGCAGACTTGTGATATTACCACAATGTCTCCTGCAAATACCTCTTTGATAATCACGAAAATAGCTTTTGTGTGAACAATCTCAATACACTACATTTCCATCATTATTATCGGTTTTTGGGTCATCCTAGTTACGTGCATGACCTCTGTCAGACTAGTAACCGTGTTATATTGATTACTAGGATGACATGACATTTGTCATGTTAAAGTTTCGTCATTGTTCTCACACAAATCTACACATTGTTTTTGTAGCAAAGAAATTGAAAGGATTGGGCCATAGTTTCAAAAAGAATACAACTTCACATTTGTGGTGGCCTATTTCATAAACTTGTCCAGCTGTTTGCTAGGCAAAAAGTCCTATAATGGATCCATCAGTTAACTTACAAACATGTTAGCAATGTAGCATTGGATGCAAATCACAACTGTTCTTCTTAACATTACAGACTTTTCCCCATTGCTTGACTTCATATCATATCATAGTTGTCACAAGGAACTGTTATCCAAGCTAACGTTCATTGTTTGTGTGAATGATGCAGTTATTTATTAAAACTAATTGAACTGCAAATGTGTGAATTTGGTTCACAGGCACATTTTGTTGTTGAGGCCAGCTGAAATGAACCTGTGAGAAAGCAGGATTAAACACACTGTACTGTAAAATGTCTTGACTGTGTCACTTTTCATTAATACTAACAACTAGTTTGATGCAGTTTCTACAAGCAGTCTCTGATGACATACTGAAACCTTTTGAAATGTTACAAAAAACTCATTGATATAAAAGATATAAATTATCTGTTCATGGGGATTTTATGAAAATTATTATATTTCATGTTATCGTTGTTTTTTTAATGCAACATGATCCATATTAGGAAAACATTACAAAAAACCTGGATCCACCATATCAGTATATGGATCGGAACAACCTGCAACTTAAAGGCAGTGGAGCACAGTAGTGCAGTGGCTAGAGCTTTGGACTCTTGACTGAGAGAACGCGGGTTCGAATCCTGTGCAGTGGTGTCGAACCTTGGGCAAGTTTGTTTACTCTACATTGCTTCAGTTCACTCAGCTGTATGAATGAGTACCTGGCTGTAGACAGTGGTGGATATTTGTGTAAGAATAGTCTTCGCACATTAATTGCAGCATGACCGGATGACTTACTTAGACTTGGAAGCTCCCGCGTCATCCAACGCATGAGGCAGACAATGCTCTCCAATTGAATCGGTCAGCAGTCAGCATTTTGACGTCTTTGAAGATCTCGCTGGATGGTCTGGTGCCAGTTCATTTTGGGCCGGCCTCTCCTCCTTCCTTCTGGGGTCCACCATAACACTTGGTTGGCGAATCTTGTAGGGGAAAGCCGTGAAACATGACCCAGCCAGTTCATGCGCCGCATGCAGGTCATACTGGACAAAGGAGTTTGCTTCGACTGTTCTCTAACTTTCTCGTTAGTAAAGAAGTTGCTCCATTTGATGCCCAAGATCTTCCTAATGCATCTTGAGTCGAAGGCGTCAAGCTTCTTCTCCTGGCTTTATTTTATACGCCAAGTTTCGCAGCCACAGAGTAAGGTGGACAAGACGTTGGAAATGTAGAAGCGCAGCTTGGTCTTGAGTGTGAACTTCTTGCTCGTCCATATCTTGTTTAGCTGGCTGAAGGCTGCGGAGGCTTTACCTATTCTGCAGTTGATCTCATGGTCCTTTGCACCCTAGTTGTTGATGGAACTTCCCAGGTAGGTGAAGTCTTCAATAATTTTGACTTTGTTCTGACCAATGAGGATGTCAGAAGGTGTCTGATGGTCACCCGATAGCATGTTCTTGGTCTTTTTGCTGCTGATTGACGGACCTATTCCTCTTGCGGCTTCACCAATGGCATCCATTATATCCTGGAGACCCTGGGTACTGTTTGACAATGCTGCAATATCATCAGCAAAGTCCAGATCAGACAGTTTGCTTCCTCCATACAGGTCGATGCCCTGGTCTTTCGCTGCTTTCTTCAGGACCCAGTCAATAGCCACTGCGAAAAGAATTGGAGAGAGAATGCAGCCTTGACGGACGCTGGTAAGCACCTAGAACCAGTCACTGAAACCATCCTCTATCCGTATTTATCAGAGGGAATTGACATAGGTGTGCTCAATAGCTCTGACTACCATTTCCGGGATTCCGTACGAAATGAGAACACTCCACAAGGAGGGTCTGTGGATGCTGTCGAATGCCTTGCTGAAATCAATAAAAATAACTGCAAGGGGCACCTGGAACTCTTGGCACTTCTCAATGATGCGTTGGAGAGTGAAAATCTTGTATAAGCGCTTTGTTCTGAAGCCCGCCTGCTCCTCGCACAGCTCGCTGTCAACTACATCTCTCGTCCGGTTCAAGATCAGCTGACAGTAGACTACCAAGAATAGACAACAAGGTCAATCCCCTCCAGTTGTTACAGTCAGCAAGATTCCTTTTCTTGGGGATACTGATAACAGCACCATCTTTCCAATGCTCATAGACAACTCCGGAATTCCACACCTGGTTGCAAATCTGGCACATCCACTGAACTGTCTCCTCGCCACCAGCTCTTAGCATTTCGGCGGTGATGCCGTCCATGCCTGGCGACTTGTTGTCTTTCAGTTTCTTAATGGCCTTCCTCTTCCGTGAAGTCACCTGTGTTAATGGAGAGAGTAGCTACGGGGTTTTCAGGCTCGGCAGGGGTAGCCGGTTATGGCCGGTTGAGTACTTCACAAAAGTGTTCCGCCCGCTTTGTCAGCTTCTCCTCTCCACTCGACAGAAATTATCCATCTTTGGCTTTAATTGGGCCAGATCTTGAAGAAGTAGTGCCGGCGACTCTCTTCGCAATATGGTACACTGAATTTGTCATTGCGGGCAGCTGCCTCCTCTGTTTTCTCTGCCTGGCTATCCAGCCACTCCCGTTAGTCTCGGTGGGCATCGTGTTTGACTTCTTTTGTTTTTTTCAATATAGGCCTGGTAGAATGATGTGTTGTCTGATGCACTATTGTGCCGCTTTTGGTGTAGCTGGTTCCTTTCAGCGATGAGCTCCCATGTATGGTCCATTCTTCCTTCATGGGTTTCTGGTACCCGAGGATGTCCTCGCCCGCTGTTCCCACAGCCTCCTTCAGCTGGTCCCACCAATCAGTCGAACCAGGCATGTGCTCTGCAAGGGCATCAAAGCGATTCCGTATAGAGACGTGGAACCTCTCCTGAAGTAGTCTTCAGCTTTGTGATGTTAAACGTCTTGGGCATGGTTGTCTTTTTCTTTTGCTTTTTCAGCCTTCTCTTCAGCTTGTCGATGACCAGGTGGTGGTCGCTGCAGACATCTGCTCCTCTTTAGGATCGTGCGTCCTGCAAACATGGGACCCACCAACCTGGGCCGATGGTGAATTGGTCAGTCTGGGTGATAGTTCTGTGGTCATTAGAGATCCACGTTATTCTGTGGATGTCCTTGTGCTGGAACATGGAGGAACCAACCTTGAGGTTGTCCATAGAGCAGAACTGAATGAAGCGGTCCCCATTCTCCGTTGCTTGCCATAAGCATGTGGGCTGAGAGTACTCTCGTATCCTAACCTGTCACCGCCTATCTGTGCACTCATGTCCCCCATGACAACTTTAATATCATGGCGTGGGAATTTATCGACCAGGTGCTGCAGTTGGTAGAATTCGTCCTTCACTGTGTCATCATGGTCGTTGGTAGGCACATAGCATTGGATGATGGAGACTTTGGCGTGAGGAGTCACAAACCTTTCTTTGATCAGTCGTTCATTTACTGGTACCCATCCCACAAGTGCATTATTGGCAAGTGCTTCCCTGTGGAAGCTGGCTGAATGCTTCCCAGAGAAGTTGAGATGGTGTTTGATTGAACACGTTTACCAGAGAGTAAAATGTAAAGTGCTTTCAGCAGTCCTGAGGACTGGATACTGCACTATATTAAGCACTTACCTTTACAAGCCAGATGTGTGGCTGTTACGTGATGTATGACAACGTTTGAGTTTTTAAATCCGGGATTTTTGTCATGCGTTGCAAGTTTGGTCCTGTGGGATTGGACTGGGAAGATGAGGTGATGAGGGGGTGCGGTTGGAAATTGTTCATGAGTCTCAACATCAAAAGATGAGAGGATGTTATTGGAGCTCTGAATCGAAATCTAGAGGCTGTTCTTGACAATCAGTGACTTGTTTTGAGCGAAAATCCAGGATAGTTTATTGGTTTCCGGGAGATTCACACAAAGGGGTGTCGTGTGGTTTCAATGCTCTGCTCGTCACTTACAGTAGCCGATGGTTCTGCTATCTCGTCCACACTAACTTAGTCATTCATCGTACATACAGTATCTCCATACATCGACTTAGATTTTCAAAAACAACTTTCGACAAAGTGCCACATCAAAGATTACTGCTTAAACTAAAGGCACATGGCATAGGAAATGGCATCATTAACTGGATAGAAAAATGGCTAATTGACATAAAACAATGGATAGTAGTTCGATAGGGAGGCTTCAAACTAGAAATCAGTTTTGAGTGGGATACCACAGGGATCAGTATTCGGACATATATTATTCTTAATAATTATATATCAACAATTTGGATGATGATATAACAAGTAAGATGTTGAACTTTGCGGATGATATAAAAGTGCTTAGAAAGATTAAACGTGATGGAGGTAGACAGCATTTTACAAGATGATCTTGACTGGTTAATTAAATGATCTGAAAAGTGACAAATGTTGTTAAATTTTGGGAAATGTAAATGCCTCCACACAGGACATGGGAAAGAAGATGTACAATATACAAAAGGAGGTACTGCATTAAATAGTAGTGTAAAAGAAAAGGACTTAGGGTTAATCATTAGTGCTGATATGAAGGTTTCAGAGCAGTGCGGAATTGCAGCTTCAAAGGGAAATCAAATACTTGAATTAATTAGACGAAATATAGCGTATAAGGAAACTTAACTAATAATACCGCTGTACAAAACAATACTTAGGGCTCTTTTAGAATATTGTATACAATTTCGCAAGAAGGACAGATATGCTAGAAAGAGTACAGAGGAGAGGGATTAAAATGATACCGAAATTGAGGGACCTTAGTTACGAAATATGTCTAAAAGAATGTGGTTTAACAAAATTAGAGACCATGAGATTGAGAGGAGATTAGATAGAAGTGTATACAATATTGAGTGGTAATGAAAATATTGATAGACTTTTTTTTAGTTAAGATAGATAGAAGGACATGAAGTTACATTAGTAAAGGAGCAATATAGATTATATATAAGATCGTTCTCATTTTCACAAAGGACTGTAAATGAATGGAACATATTATCTGCTGATTGTATGGGTGCTAGTAGTGTGAATATGTTTTAAAATAAAATCAACACATACCTCAGAAGGGCGGGATACCCGTAGATAAAAAGGGTTGGACTCTCGATAAGCCAAAAGGCTCCCTTGACCACTTGCCATATAGAGTTAATTCTCTGGGTGGCAATCTTGTTAATTCTTGTTAAATATCGCAGAGATTGTCCCATACGTTTTCTGAACGAAGCAGCTGCTTCGGCGTCTCCATCGTCTTGATGTTCAACATCTTTGACGAATCCCGCTTTTTGTAACAGTTTAGAAATATTTCCTGTTTCACTTCAGGGCAATGACGGCGTCCAAAATAATCCAACTTCCTGAGCAAATGGTGCGACTACTTCTAATGCTTCTAATCTCCTGGTGGCTACAGGGTGTACCGGTAACGGAACGTCATGGTCTTGGTAATAATACCAGCGTTCATTAGCTGGATTGTACTAGGTGAGTGAAGACGTGACACCTGAGTACAGCTATACGTCGCTGTGGCTGTCTGGATCATTTTCTTGGAATAGCCGTTTCATTTTAGTCCTTTGGCGGAAGGTCCAACGGAATTATGCCATCACTCTGTGACCGCCGTGCGCCATTAGCTGCCATATCTCAGAAACAGTTCAGCAATTTTTTCTCTAATTTTGCACAAACATCGTAAGGTATTGCCACTATGCACGAGAACTATGTATTTGATTGAATCAATCAAAGGGCCCCGTAGGGCCCCCGAAACGGGTAAATTTTTACATTTTGCTTATTTTTTCAAAAACTCTTCAGTAATTTTTTCACTGATTTTGCATAGACATTTCATATGATAGTGCCACTATACACAAGAAATATGCTATCACTCTGCGACCGCCGTGCGCTGTTAGCTGCCATATCTCAGAAACCGTTCAGCAACTTGTCTTCTAATTTTGCATAAACATATCTTAAGGTACTGCCACTATGCACGATAAATCTGTATTTGATTGACTCATTCGTAGGGCCCCTCAGGGCCCCCGAAACTGGTAATTTGTCACATTTTGCGTATTTTTTCAAAACCTCTACAGTAACTTTTTCTCTTGGACTAGCCTCGGCTCACTGAATGCCATTGTCCCAGTGTCAAACAGAATGCCTCCACGTGGGTTGTGTATAACTAATGTGTAATGGGAATCCCTACTGCACTGGCAGAATCTGAGAAACTTTAAAACAGGAATATACATAATTATCAATGCAATATAAATATATGATCTAGGATTAAAATTACTTAGGTATAAAATAATATATAAAATAACTTAGGTACTCAAAAAGGTTAAAGCATGTTTAGCCAAAATTATCAGGAATATTATTCAGATGTTTTACTATACATGTGGCAGCTATTACTTCACTCCAATTCAATCAGTATTATGTAATTAATTGCTATTGTTTTAAGTCAAGATGCATGCTATGTATATGTACTCTTTCTTCTTTCCATTCTGGGGGAGGGTGGTAGAGACAAAATGAGAACAGAAAATGTGTGCACATTTTCTTAAACAACCTTTAATTGTGATGCATGCGAGATTGCAGTTCACCAACAACTCTCCTGCAAGGTTTCTACAACCACTGGAAATCGGCCTAAATAGCAGAGTATCGGGATCAAGTTCTACAGTGTTTTTAATAACACATTAACTAATATATACAATCTTCACGAAACGGTCTACTCGAATATTTTATTTCCACGTGTATCTCCACTGGCATGCATATAGTCTAGAGAGCTACTAAACATGTCAACATTTTACTTCCATCATAACCCTTAATGATCTGTAACTATGATTCACCAAAAAACATTTAATTAATAATGACAAACTCACAATACAGTCCAAAGGACTTCAGAGCCTCTTGGCCTTTTTTTATATGACCTCTCATGGGCATTTACAGGGAAAATCACATATGGCACTATATCAGCTGACAAATTGGAATAAAAGTAATGGGAGCAGCAGTACGTTGTATCAAATGGCATCGAAGATAACAAATGTTGGCCACTGGAGGAGCCTTTTGGGTCGAAGGTCCAACGGACTTATGTCATCACTCTGCGTCCGCCGTGCGCCGTCCGTCGTTAGCTGCCATATCTCAGAAACCATTCAGCAACTTTTTCTCTAATTTTGCATAAACATATCTTAGGGTACTGCCACTATACATAAGAAATCTGTATTTGATTGCATTATTCTAACTCCCTAGAGCCCCCGAAACTGTTAAATTTTCACATTTTGCCTATTTTTTTCAAAAACTCTTCAGTAACTTTTTCTCTGATTTTGCATATACATTTCATGTGGTAGTGCCACTATACACAAGAAATCCAGTATTTGATTGAATCATTCTCAAGGCACCGCATGGCCCCCAAAATGTGTTTGTCACACATTGGACTGTTTGCTAAAGGACTGGGCCCGTATTCTCGAAGTATTTGATTTAATCATTCTAACCCCGCAGGGCCCCCCAAACTCCAAAGGACTTCAGGGCCTCTTGGCCCATTTTAGTTCATATGGTACATGTACTCCAAGCAACCAAATGATTTTGAGTCTTGAAAAACAAAAATACTGACAAAAAGAAAAAGGACAAGAACTACATAAACCAGGTAGTCATACCATACGCGGACGGGGTCTGAGAGAAAGTACACAGAGTACTGAAAATGGTTCTGTTGACGTCTTTAATATCACTTAAGTTATCAATTCTGATTATTGATTAATCTTTTTGTATTGTCACGGATTGGCGAGGTCTCCGAAACTAGTTGGCTCAAGTCTAGACGGGTTCTAGATTAATTAGCTCAACGCATGTAAATGAGAATAGCAACAGTGAACAACTCAACAAAGAACAGTGATATAAAATAACTATTTATTAAAAAATAACAATTTATTATACGTTTTTACAATAAGGAATTTTGTTTACAATGATTAAATCACACTTTAGTCTCTTACCCTGTACTACCCTATCCTACCCTGTCCTACCCTATCCTACCCTGTCCTACATTATCCTACCCTATCCTACACTAACTCTGTCTACTCAACCTCACATCAGTAATATCTACTTTCTTACTATCCCTAGCTAGTATGTGAACTATCACAACAAATATAATCGAACGGTCCATTCTAAGAATCAAACGAAATCTAGCAGTTTCAAGATACCATCATGTATCGATATCTCACGTGCCTAAGTTCACGCGGACATCTTTAACCGACAGCGGGTTTCTCTATCTATCTCAAAGTATACATGGATTAACAGTCCTTTGATTATATGTACTTATAATATTCTCCCGGCAATGATGCCTGGCCGGCATTATATCTGCTTATTCAGATAACAATCATTCAAATCCCTACGTCGTAGGATCGCGTTCGCTACGTTCTCGTCCTTTCTCGTTGGCCTTGTTCAGCCGCGCGATCATCACGTCTTGTCTCAAATTGGTCGGAAACGTGCCCGACTCTTTCATGGCCGGTTGCCACGCTTCTGCTTCTGCCGTCGCCATCGCGCCTCCAACGTCGCCGCCACATGCCTATCACTTCTGCCGTCGCCGTCAAGCCTCGTACGTCGCCGCCACGTGCCTGTCGCTTCTGCCGTCGCCGTCACGCATCGAACGTCGCCGTCACACCTCAGACTTCACCGCCACGTGCCTGTCGCTTCTGCCGTCGCCAACACGCATCGAACGTCGCCGTCACGCCTCGGACTTCACCGCCACGTGCCTGTCGCTTCTGCCGTCGCCGTCACACTTCAGCCGTCACCGTCACGCCTAGGATGTCACCGCCACGTGCCTGTCGCTTCTGCCGTCGCCGTCACGCATCGAACGTCGCCGTCACGCATCGGACTTCACCGTCACACGTGCCTGTCGCTTCTGCCGTCGCCGTCACGCTTCAGCCGTCACCGTCACGCATCGGACGTCGCTGTCAAGTGCCTGTCGCTTCTGTCGTCACCGTCACGCCTAGGATGTCACCGCCACGTGCCTGTCGCTCTGTCGTCGCCGTGACGCCTCCGACGTCACCGCCACGTGTATGTCGCTTCTGCGGTCGCCGTCACGCCTCCGACGTCGCGTCCACGTGTCTGTCGCTTCTGCGGTCGCCGTCACGCCTCCGACGTCGCCGCCACGTGCCTGTCGTTTCTGCCGTCGCCGTGCTCGACTTCGGTCGTTGTCTCCGAGGTCCTATGTTTAGTCTTGGAGTTTGCAATGCGAGAATGTTTACTTGTCTGTCGCGTGGTTTTGTGACAGCTGGGACCCCGCACTCTGGGATAGGATAAACAGATTTATATGGTTTAATTGAAATTTGCTATGTGGATAGATCTTTGGTAGTGGTGTATCTTTAATAGGGATGATATACATGGCACATATCTTATATCTGAGTGATGTACGTTTCTTTTCTTGTGTCTCGGTTATATGCTTATGTATAGCTCTTATCTTGTGTGTCTGTGGAATGTTTCAGTCCGGTTCAATTCTCTTGTGTCTGTGAAGTATTTAAGTATGCTTTCGCTCATACTTTTGTTCATATTTCGTGTCTCTGTAAGGTGCTTTTGTTCGGGTTCGGTTTTCATGTCTCTGTGAGCTGCTGAAGTCTAGTTCATCTCCCATGTCCAAAGAACGGGTTTTGCCTTGTTCGTCTCCTTTTTCTTTGTGACGTGGTTATGTCTGTGGTTCATTGTCGTGGCATCGTATTGTCGCTGTCACGGCAGTTCAGCTGAAACAGTATAAACACGAGGTTACTCAATGATTCCTGCGTTATACTGCACAATTGGCAAGTCTTAGGCATGTTTTCGACATAAACTACACATTATTATTAATACTCAACATTTGACTATGTTGGTACAAATAAAATATTTGACTTGAATTGGCTAATCTAACAAACTCTGTAATTACTGACCAGTCAAAATAATGACATAATATATACCATAGATTGTAGAATATGTACTCCTGTATACTGGTATAACATTAATATACCATGTTATAATATCCAACGTTTACTTACATATTTATTATTTCATTTTACATAATCATTAACACCAATGTCATACTTTCCCCGTCTTGTTATCTTTGGCACTGCCTGTTCCAATGTCAATGTTACTACCTGTTCTCTTCTCTGCGACAACTGGGACTCCCACGGTGTGTGGTACAATGATGTTCTACGTGTCTGTCCTGTCTCTGATCTCCGGGTTAAGCAACTTGATGCTTGGTTCTGTCCACACTGACGTCACCACTGTAACACGGAACCATGCACACATTTACAACCAGAAACACACAGCACTGGGTAGTGTGCCAACAAAATACTAATTTGATATATATTGCGATGATGGAAACGTATCTATGTAACACATGTAAGACAATTATTAGTGTAACGCTGGTTATCTCACATGGTACTGTTGCAGGCAATTACTCTTCTACAAACCATTGACGACGTGTCGCTACAAGCAACGATCACGACATATCCACAGGTGGCTGTGACCATGTCATCTGTTTGCGTTCACCGACGTGTTATCCTTACCTCTGCTACAATGCCTCACGCACCTGTCACACTTCACCGTCCAGAGCGACTACGTTACAATGACTGACCTCATCTGTCCTCATGGTTAATTCTAAAACCAAATAAAACTTTATACATATATTATTAATACGCTATTTAGAGTTATTTAAGTGAACAACAGGGAGCGCCTCTGTTACATATTTAGGTGAAGGTTTGATGAGCGTCATTGTATGTGTACGTGTGGCGTACACAACCTCGACACGTTTGGTTGACACCTATAGGCCCATGCAATAAATACGGACCCCCTTTGAAAAGTATGGCTATAATTTAAGAAAAGTATTCAATTTAATACAGCTATCAGTTTAGAGAATACACTTTTTTGAGTAGTGAGGTGGATTATACATTTCTACGACTGCATTAAATAAATTGTCTTACAAATCTGTATTTTTTAAACAGTTCGTTTTCTGTTTGTTTGTGCACCCACATCTCCGTTAGTTTTGCATGTATCGAGCTGAAATTGTGTATGTGATCTACCGGGCCCATTGAGATGGTTCTTAGATTTATATATCTTCAAAATTTGTTCGGGGGGTGGAGAACTTGGGGGCTGAATATTTCAAAAGACGTACGTGGAGTTCCAGCAGCAGAATTTCACGTTTTTCTATATCATCGTAAATATAATTATGCCGTCTACAAATATGTCGCTGGATGTATGCAGAAATTTTGAATAGTTTTTAAGTTATTGGCGTTTGAAAATCCTTAGCGCTTAACGTGCACAGGATCTACATGTCGTTGGTTACGTCCGCACGCTTACAAGTCGCGTCCTGTTTCGCATTTTATGTATTCCCTACTGTTGGAGCTATGTGTAATTTTTTCATTTAGCGTCAAAATAGGGCCTGTAAGTCTCGCGCCTCGTTTTCGATCTGGAGTCATCTGGCGACATCAACTCTATTTACGGCCGCTTAAATAGTGGGGATAAGTTTTGTTTTTGGTTGTAATCATCGGAGTTTTTTCAAATCGTGTTCTTTTTTCCTGTTTCCGACACATGATCACAAGTTGAAGCAATGGGAAAACTTTGCAGTTAAGAATGTTCGCGGTAATCATGCACCTTGGTCGAATTGACGAGCCATGGTGGCGACTGTGTTGACAATGAAAACTATGAGTTCTGTCGTCCAGTAAGACATGTTATTGAACTAATGTATACTTTTCAGTGATTGTATGTGCATTTAGGTAACTTTTCAGATATAAATGGTTACCGAATTGTTTTGAAATAACAACTTATAACATTTTAACATTCGCGGTTTTTATGACAATATATAATCCGTTGTGTCTCGTTTTAACTCCAATTTCTTACATAATTGTTAATCATGATATGTAATCCATATGTTATATTTCATATTTTAATATGTACTGGTTCTTGTTACGTTAAGTAAATATTATTATCTTTTTCATTTAAACGAAACACATTTTGGGATCAAAAACAAAGTTCAGTATATGACCGCTGTCGACTGCTGCCTGGCTCTTTCTTTGCAATTTTAATTTCCCTACGCCATAACTCAATTAACAATAAACCGATAAACTAAACGTCATCAACTGTTTCTTGACTTCCGCAATGCTAAAATCAGTGGGCAGTCGGCTCCACTCACGCGGAATCTCACCATGTACTGTGACACACTTACTTATTATTGCCCGTCAAGTTAGTGTATTATAAATAGTGAATTTCAAACGTTATATTGGATAACTGGGAATACGCAACTTATCTATATTATAAAACAATTCGTTCTCTATTTGTTTGTGCACCCACATCTCCGTTAGTTTTGCATGTATCGGGCTGAAATTTCAACCCAGCATCCGCTGTTGTTTGTTACGTCAGTTAGACGGGTGACCGATTGAGATTGATAATTCTGGCAAAAGGTTGTTCTAACAACTAGGCCAGTGACCAGTTACCATTTATTAATGCGGGTAGGCTGAAAAACGTTTGGGGTGGGTTTGGGGTGTCTGATACATACGACTGCCTTTTTCCCCGGGCAACGCCAGGTAACTCAGCTCAGCTAGTACAATATAATTTTAATGAATATAATTGATATTGCTATACTGTATGACGTAAATCTGATGATATCCTTACCCCAGAAGCTCCGTGTAGACTCTGTAGAGGTATTGCCTGCAGAGCACTGATGGCTTTGTCCCATCGGTGTCTGATTGACGTCTGTCGTGTGTCAGTGAGACGTCACTCAACTAACTTCCCAGTTCATATTCACCCAGGGGAAGTTGCGTGTCGTCTTTCGTTGTTTGCAGTCGGCTGTCGCCTGATTGGTGATTTGTGTCGACCTTGCTTCTAACACCGCCATTACAACATTCTCAAGTACACGTTCAGCCGGTTACATGCTATACGCTGTGTATTGTACCGAAACCTCATATAACAGAAACTAAAGATGAACGTTATGATACACACACACACACACACACACACACACACACACACACACACACACACACACACACACACACACACACACACACACACACACACACACACACACACACACACACACACACACACACACACACACACACACACACACACATATATATATATTCAGATACACGGATAAACAGATACACATATACACATATATCATACCATTACACACCGATACATAGATGCACATATACACGTATACACGGAAACACATACACACAGGCACACCGATATACATATACACAGTTGAACATGTATACATATACAGAGATACACGAATGTACAGATACATGGACAAACATATACACAGATGAACATATACACATATATGCAGATAGACGGATAAACAGATGCACATATACACAGATGCATGTATACATACATGTACACTGTATATAATATATATATATATATTATACAGATACATGGATAAACACATACACAGATACACGGAAACACATACACAGAGGTAAACCGATATACAGATACACATATGAATACACGGATACATCGATATACATGTATACAGATCAGGGGTAGAACTACCCACTAGTCCGCTAGTCCGTACACTAGTAAAGATTACGGCGGACTAGTAAACCCGGCCTACCAACTAGTCCGGCTGTCTAGTAAAAATCAACGTGTTGCGTGGCGCCACCAACCGTACAATTGACAAAGTAAATCTTCACCTAATGTGAATCGACAGTGAAACGGTACTTTTGATTGGTTGTTGTGTGACATAGAAATCTGAAACGACCGCTTTGTTTGGCTTAGCGTATCATATAGAGGGGTACCGGCTAATGAGCGCAATTGGCGTCCATTTTCGCGTCTATTTTCTAATCTATTTTCAAATTTCGAATACGGTTCACATCTTCAGTTCTACATCAATTATTTTGTTAATTCATTACTAATTATTTTGTTACGTTTACGCACGATGCATCGTTATTTAACTGGGGTTGCAAAACCAGAAGTTAAACGCAAGGTGGAAAAGCGAGAACGGGACACGCTGTACGACCAGCAGAAACGACAGCGTGGCCATTTGAAGGTTTGGGAACGAGACCACACTTGGCTGTCCTACGATGACGACAACGATTTGATGTTTTGCAAAGTGTGCAGGACACACAACGTAACTGGTGTCCATGGCAAGAATGCGTTCTTGACTGGCACGGACAACTTTCGTCCAGACTCGCTACGCGCACACAGTACAAGCGAGGCGCACACACGAGCAGTCTTCCGGCAAACTGCGTTCGAAGCCCGTCCCGGCACTGCACCTACCCACCGAGCCATCCAAGCGCTGAACACGGCCACCATGGACCGTCTGACGGTAGTGCCTGCGACTCTGAGTGACACTGACTGACTGACAGGCAGTGTTAACGCCAGGCCTGGATGACACTGTGGTTTTTTGTGTTTTAAATAAAATTGTTGTGACCTAAATTTGTGGTATGTTTTTTATTTGCAGGACTAGTAAACCTTTTGGCGGACTAGTAAACTTTTGTCTTTACTAGTCCTGCTGTCTAGTAAAATAAATGCTGAAGTTCTACCCCTGCAGATACACTGATACATAGGTACATATATACAAATATATCTAGATACATATATACACAGATACACGGATAACATATACGTACATATACAGATGCACATGTACATATACACAGATACACATGTACATTTACACAGATACACATTTACCAATATACACCGATTCACAGATGCACATATACACGGAAATACATACACACAGGTACACTGATATACATATACACATATGAACAGATACACATATATACACGGATAAACATATACACATACACAGATGCACATATACACAGATACATATATACACACATATACACTGATACACATATACACGTATACACTGATATACATATACACAGATGCATGTATACACACACACACACACACACACACACACACACACACACACACACACACACACACACACACACACATACACACACATATTATACAGGTGCACGGAATACATATACACGTATACACATAATATATACATGGAAAAACATACACACAGGTACACCAAAATACATATACACAGATGAACATATACACATATACACGGATAAACAGATGGACATACATACAGATACATGCATAAACATGTACACATATGAACAGATACAAGGATAAACATATGCATATATACACATATACACAGATATACGAATAAACAGATACACATATGTATGTATACATATATATATATAATATATATTATACAGATACACGGATAAATATGTATACACATGTGCCATTATACACAGATACACGTATAGACGGAAACACATACACATGTATACCGATGTACATATATACAAATGAACATATATATATTTACAGAGATACACATATATACAGATGCATGGACAAACATACATAAACAGGTACATATATACACAGATGCACAGATATACATATATGTACACAGATGCACACATGCACATATACACTCAGATACATGTGTACACGGATACATCGATATACATGTATACAAGACACTGATGCATATATACCTAGATACACAGATACAATATATACAGATACACGGTTAGCAGATACGTATATAAACAGATACACATGTACATATGTACATGTACACATACCATTATACACCGATTCACAGATGCAGATGTACTCGGAAACACATACACACATGTACACCGGTATATATATACACAAATGAACAGATACACATATACACAGATACACGGCTAAACAGATACACGGCTAAACTGATACACATAAACACATAAACACATATACACAGATGCACAGATGCACAGATGCACATATACATATATACATAGATACATGAATAACATACATGTAGATATACTGATACACATATACACAGATGCATCTATACATACATACACACCCACCCCCGCACACATATATACATATATATATGTATATATATTATACAGATACACGGAAAACATATACGCAGATACACAAATACAAGTACACACATATACACAGAAAAGCATACACACAGGTACACCGATTATACAGATGAACATATATAAATATACAGAGATTCACATATATACAGATACAAAATATACACAGATACACAGATAAACAGATAAACAGATACACATATAGATATATGTACACAGATACACAAATGCACATAAACATATACACAGATAAACGGATACATCGATGTACATATATACAAATACACATATACACAGAAACATATATACCATTATACACCGAATACACGTATATACATATACACGGAAACACAAACACACAGGCACACCGATATACATATACACAGATGAACAGATACACATATACATAGATACACATACATACATATACACGGATAAACAGATACACAGAGGCACAGATGCACAGATGCACAGATGCACAGATGCACAGATGCACATATACACATATGCATAATTATATGTACACAGATACACAAATGCACACATAAACGTATACACATATACACAGATAAATGGATTAACATATATACACATATATACACATATATAAATACACAGATACACATATACACATATACACATATACACATATATTATTATACACATAATATACACAGGTGAACAGATACACGTATACACATATACACGGAACATAAACACACAGGCACACCGATATACATATACACAGATGAACAGATACACATACAGAGATACACATACATACAAATATACTCATACACAAATGCACAGATACATGTATACACAGATACGCATGCATGCGCACACGCCTTAAACCATCTGTAATATACTCCCTTGCTGTACCTGCTCCCAAGTCACGCACTAATGCAATACCGCGACACAAGCCCGAGGAGAAGGACCCCATGTTCAGTGTTCTGGTGGTTCCTCCTTTCAGAGGCACAAAACTGACCCTGAAAGAAAAACGTATGTACTCTGGCAACAATACAGCAACAATAAGGCAACAGTAATTTTTGAACAATTACGTAAGCATGTATTTGGTAGTCGACACATGACGTATGTTTGCCGTGACGTCCATCGATAGGCCTTAGTCGTAATAGTGTAGAATTGTCAAATAATATAAGTAATACTCCATGTTGCTAAGTCAATGACGCAGGGGCTGTTTTCCTGTGGTTTCTGTGATAGGTAGTAGTAGTAGTAGTAGTAGTAGTAGTAGTAACAGTAACAGTAGCAGTAGTAGTTGTAGTAGTAGTAGTAGTAGTAGTAGTAGTAGTAGTAGTAGTAGTAGTAGTAGCTGCAGTGTTAATTACCTGTGTGGATCTTGTTCTGAGTAGTAAGCCAAATCATTTCGAATTTCTAGTGAATATGTCCTTCCAGTTGTGGTATGAATGACTTCTCTGTCGTTGCCCGAGTAGTCAGAACATTCTATTTGCCGTTTCACTATAACACAAGTAGCTTATTTTCAGAAATATGACTCGAGCAAACTAAAAAACGTCAAATAAATATACAATATTCTTTAACAAAATATATCAATACAGCGTTGGCAGTTATAGTGTTATGATAGTTTCATTGTTCGACGTGACTGGCTTAGTTTGTGGTGTTCTATCTGCACCTGGGGAAGTATTCTTGATGGACAGTGAGTTACTGAACGACTCAACAATGCCTGGGTGAGAGTGGCAGAAACTTTACATATATTAAAAAAATCCGGAAAATGCAACGGTACTTACCCCAGTCAGCCCAACATACTCTCGCGTGGTAGTCGATGGATATACCGAGGGTGTCTTCTATGTCTTCAGACACGATTTGCCTGTGTCCAGTTCCATCTAGATTAGCCCTGTATATACCCGGTGGCTGATATGTTCCATAAAACAGCAGCCTAAAAAGTTGAGTAAAACAATGTTATCACAATTACATGGAACATGGCAAGATGGATCTTACTAAAACAATTACATGCATGTACACACATAACCATGCACACACAGACATACACGCCCGCGCGTGCGCGTGTTTGAATCCACGTTTACAACCATGTACGTTTAAAACAAATTATGCAAGGGATAGTTTTTGACAAAAGGTAATTGTTACATACTGGACATTTTGTTTAACAAGTATATCTAACAGGCAATAACCTACATATTGAAATGTGTCCATTTCGAGTTGCAAGATACTCGCCCCCATAACAAAATATCAAAGTGAATACAACACAAGTAGGACAAAGCAGAAGTATATGGTATAACAATTTGTTTTGTTCCATATTACATTGCTGTACATGCTCTCCCTCTCTCCCCCGCACCTTCATGCTCTCCTTATCTCCCCCGCTCCTTCTTGCTCTCCCTCTCTCCCCCGGACCTTCAAGCTCTCCTTATCTCCCCCGCTCCTTCTTGCTCTCCCTCTCTCCCACTCTCCTTTTTGCTCTCCCTCTCTCCCCAGCTCCTTCTTGCTCTCCCTCTCTCCCTCGCTCCTTCTTGCTCTTCCTCGCTCCTTCTTGTTCTCCCTCTCTCCTTCTTGTTCTCCCTCTCTCCCCGCTCTTTCTTGCTCTCCCTCACTCCTTCTTGCTCTCCCTCGCTCCTTCTTGCTCTCCCTCTCTCCCCCGCTCCTTCTTGTTCTCCCCCGCTCCTTCTTGCTCCCCCTCTCCCCCGCTCCTTCTTGCTCTCCCTATCTCCCCCGCTAGCAGTAATGTAAGAGCTTGTCAACCCGCAGATCAGCCAAATTGCGCGAAATGACGTCATAGTCCCTATATTTTAACATTTTACAAAGCAGGCATGCCGCCTAGCGGATACTTTGGTGTTAGTTTTGTAGTGTTGTCACCTAGCGAATTCGTAGACTGACAAATGACCAATCAGCGACGAGTATTTTGAAATGTCGGTCATGAGCGATGGCCGCGGTCGTTTTCTAGAAGTTTCGGCGTGAGAAAATGGAGGAGGAGGAGGTCCCTTAGTTGTTGGCGCCACCTACCTGTTATACTACCAACTGACGAGCTACCCATTAGAGACGCGTCTATCGTCGCGTGAAATTGACCAATCATCGACGATTATTTTCAAATGTCGGTCATCAGCGATCGACACTTGGCACAACACGCGTGTTGTGATCAGGTGCGAGCGATGAATGATAGGTTTAGGAATTCGATTAATCGGTATTTATAGATTTCCCAACGTTTTACTCACGATTACAAAGCATTACACATATGAGAACGAGTTCTTTATACATAATACATAATACGTACATAATTAGTGTTTTGTTTTGTGACGCTGAGGGTTTGGAGTGGCGCCACCTATGGGTTTTGTTGTATATACACGCCCTCAAGATCAACATGAGCTTCGGCTTCGTTCTGAGACACAAGGAGACGGGACGGTATAGGTACTATCACTCGTCCGACGTCCTGCAGTATATTATCGCCCAGTGGCTAGGCAGGCACGAGCTTTTGAGCATGAGCCTGGCGTCGAACGTCCCCGGGTACGAGTCGGCGTGGTGTTTCGTCACCACCGGGGATACGAACGAGCTCACGATACGTATGAAGAAATCCCTGGAAGAAAGCAGCCCGCAGAGTATTGGAGCCGTCGTACCGAGACGTATTCGAAGACCTCGCCTCACGCGATGGCGTGTGGCGAGAGAAGGTGACGGGCGGCGGTGGCGATGACGACGCCGGTGGGAATGGATGCGGAGCCGGCGATGGGGGCGGTGCCGGCGGCAACGACAATGAGACGTCCCCGATGGCGAAGAGGTGTAAATCCTACACCGCCCTCATCAAGTGGATGCGTGTGCACCTCGCCCAGCTCCCCATGCCCGGCTTCAACTCGGGAAAGTATCTTGTGAGAAGAAAGTACCTTGCGCCACTCCTCTTGTGCGATCACAGTGCCACCGAACCCGCTCCAACCGCCGAGGGCGCTCCAACCATCGGTTCCTTCGGTCCGGCTGCTGCTGTAGATACGGCCACCGCCGCCGCCGGGGACGTCGAGCGGGACGTCATCAAGAGGAACAATAACTTCATGTCCCTGTCGACTCCTACGGTCAAGTTCTTATGACATCATGAACTATCTCGCTCCAGGAGTCAGTTACGACAAGTACCTAAAGGCTTACGGAGCTGACGAAGGGAAGTTTCCCGTACGAATATTTCTACGACATGCGAAAATTGGTCGACCGCAAGCTTCCTCTGAAAGAGGCCTGCTACAACCAGTTGAAACTGGAGGCCATCTCAGACGGCGCCTACGACCGATGCCGGACCGTGTGGCGCGAGGAACGAATGACGACGCTACGAGACTTTCTCGTGTGGTATAACAACCGGAACGTGGTTCCGTTCCTCAAGACCGTCGACAAACAGTTCGCCTTCTACCGACACCGACGCATCGATATATTCAAGGACGGTATCAGCGTACCCGGACTGACTCTCATCTACCTAATAAATGACCTGCCGATGACGACCCATTGCACGCTGTTCAACGAGACAAATAAGGATGACCCACCTGCTCGTGACGTTCCTGGTGGTCGGTGGCCCTGCGATTGTTTTCTCTCTCTCTCTCTCTCTCTCTCTCTCTCTCTCTCTCTCTCTCTCTCTCTCTCTCTCTCTCTCTCTCTCTCTCTCTCTCTCTCTCTCTCTCTCTCTCTCTCTCTCTCTCTCTCTCTCTCTCTCTCTCTCTCTCTCTCTCTCTCTCTCTCTCTCTCTCTCTCTCTCTCTCTCTCTCTCTCTCTCTCTCTCTCTCTCTCTCTCTCTCTCTCTCTCTCTCTCTCTCTCTCTCTCTCTCTCTCTCTCTCTCTCTCTCTCTCTCTCTCTCTCTCTCTCTCTCTCTCTCTCTCTCTTCTCTCCTCTCTCTCTCTCTCTCTCTCTCTCTCTCTCTCTCCCTCTCTCTTTTCATATATATATATATATATGTGATGCAATTAAGTTACCCCATTTTCAGGTCCAGAGATAACTCTCGTGGCTTGCTTGAGCAGTTGATGAGTGTTGTTCTCACGCGGCCGTCCAAAATTGACGACTTCAATCGTGTTACCATTGAAGATTGAGATGTACAATTTGTTTTCTTCTCGGTTAAAAACGAGCCCGGATGTCAATGCTTTCACCAGGTTCCCATCAGAGTTGCGAATGAGTCCTGTTGGTATGACAAGAAAGAAACCACCTTAGAAAACACATCTGATCATTATGATAATATATGGATTATTTGCTGACATTTATATTATTTATATTTTCATGTCAACATATAAATCAAATGCAAATCAACTTACCTAGTTTGACGACAACCGTTGTGTGAGAGCCATCAAACATTGCCCGTTTTACGGTGTCAGATTCACTCCAGAACACAAAGCCATGAACATCGTCCACTGCCACAGCTTGTATGTACTCTATAAACACATAGTACACAAAGTAGCACATGTCAAGTGTTCACGAATATATAGTCTACAACACAAATTCTAGTTGTATTTATCAAAGTACATACAGCAGCAACAGCGGTTTGTTCTTTGGACAGTGATGTTGTAACAAGGATTATTGATTTTTGAATTATATTTAATATTTCTACCTCTTAACCGCAATCTTTAGATTTAGTTTCACCATTTCTTGAAATACGTCACTGATCATTGGATGCCTAAGAATCCTGCAATGTATACTTTACGTTATAATCGACGATACTCATATTTGTGATGATAACGAAGAGGTTTGACAAAGACACACACGCGCGCGCGCACGTACGCACGCACGCACCACACGCACACACACACACGCACACACAAATGATGTCGAAGATGCATATCATAATTTACCTTTTCCGGTGATGAATTCTGTTGGAAGACCATATGTCGGAGATTTCGAAGAGGAGGTTACATGTTGAATCATCAAAATCTTATTATTTTGACGAACAAGCACAGTTCCAGAGCTGATGTCACCTGCAGCTGATAAAAGCAATACAGCATTACTAATATTTGCGTGCTTAGTGCAATATAATGCGTGCGTGCGTGCGTGCGTGCGTGCGTGCGTGCGTGCATGTTTGTGTATGTGTGTGTATGTGTGTGTATGTGTGTGAGTGTGCGTTCATGCGTGCGTGCGTGTCTCGTAAAATAGCATGTTTTACATCATTTCCATTTTTTTATAGATATAACGATGGTTGCATGTTTAATTTATGGTTGTTTATAACTAAGGGTGATTTTGTCAACAGGTCAATATATTCAACCATGCAACGTCCCTTAAATATAAGTAAATTATTCAATAAAAACCGCATTTTGCATTCTCTTTAAAAAAAACACCATTGGCAATTAAAATATAACATTTATTATAGTAAATATAGATAAAAGGCTTACCTTCTGAGTTGGTATACCAGAAACAAACGAATGTCAGCAGTAGAACTCGGACGAGTTGCCCTGACGGGGGCAGAGGTGGTGGTCGACGCTTGTTTGAACGGCGCAGTACCATTTTTGTTTTTTAGAGTTGTGTAAAGTGCGTATTTCCGCAGTGTAACACACACAGCAGTCGGGTGAACAATGCGTCCATCGACTGACGCTCAGACTCAGCGGACGATGTGATACAAGAGCAGCATCGCAGTCCAATATCGATCTGCGGTTACCTGTTGGTAACTACGGGTGACGAATGCCGGGTAGTTTGTGTTCTGTTATACCTGACGACATAAATTATATATGCGTATACATAAGAGTCCGAAATGCCCAAAGGACGCGTGATTGCATTTGCGTATGACCGTAGTTAACTTTCTGTAATCGGTTATATAAAACACTATCAACTGAACAAAATTGACTGTCAGGGAGCATTTGTGGTCTTGTGGGAATTTAGTGGTGAAAGAAAAT
>OZ023208.1:64851367-64906367 GCA_963995525.1 Escarpia spicata | reverse complement strand
ATCATTCCCATACATCATTCATTATGGCACGCTTGTTGTACCGACCTGTGAATCTCCCCTGTAACCCTTCTTCCATGCCGACCTGTGTTTCTCCCCAGTAACCCTTCTTCCATGCCGACCTGTACATCTCCCCAGTAACGCTTCTTCCATTACCTGTGTATCTCCCCTGTAACCCTTCTTCCATGCCGACCTGTGTATCTCCCCAGTAACCCTTCTTCCATGCCGACCTGTGCATCTTCCCAGTAACCCTTCTTCCATGCCGACCTGTGTATCTCTTCAGTAACCCTTCTTCCATGCTTCCCTGTTTATTTCTCAGTAATTAAACATTCGTGTATTTCCTTAGTAGTCCTTCTTCCATACCGTCCTGTGCATTTCTCCGGGGGCCTTGGAGACAAAAAGGTTGAGAAACGCTGTTTTAGATAGCCTTCTTAAGGTGAAGGTTCTTTGGCGAGCTTCAAGAGGTGCATGCAAATGGTTTTAGAGAGCCTCAAGGTGGTTTTTGCGGGCTTCAAAGGGGGGCATTTGGCAGTTTTTGGAGAGCTCCAGCCCCCCAATATTCACCAAGTTCCGATGACAGTGTGAGGCGTGTATGTTTTAATCGTATATGATGGCATCATATCACTTCTAGCTGTCTGCTTTTTATTAAAATAAAGCATGACTTTATTGAGTATACAAGAAATGTTAGACGTGCGTATACGGGAGTCTCCCGGATTATGGGTGTATCTCCCCATCTCTTGGTCTCCCGGTATATAAGCAAATCTCCAGCAGCAAAACCCTGTCTCCAAGACAGCGCGACAGCGCGACACCACGGGAGTCGTGCTGAACCGGTGAATCTCCAGCGAAAAATCTCCAACAGCACCCACCTCGTCTTCCGATGTCAACAGCCTAGACAGCGCTACGAGACAGCGCGACACGGGAAGCGTTTTGAACCGCTTACGAATCTCCCGGATTTAAATACAAAAAAGGTTGGCAAGTATAAGTTCGCATGCATTCATAATTATAGGCATGGTCGTTTGCCAATAATATTATATTTATGCAAATTAGACCAACTTATTAACAACTAAGTCTAACTCATGCATATATTTATATTCGCTTATATATTTTATAACCTACCTGTGCTGTTGTCATCCAGAACCACAGTAGAGATCTCGAACAGTCCACCATGTTGTGGACTAGAACCGTTTCTATTGCGGTGCAACGCACCAGATGACAGCAACTGCGGCCATACAGCGGCAATATCGTTTTGCGACCAGAAATAGTCAGAAGAAACTCGACGGTCACCGAGTGAATATTATTCACTCGAAGTCTGTTTCCTTTGGCTAATGTCGCTGCAAACTGTCAACGATTCCCAACTTGGTGGCAATAAGATGAAACAATTATGTGTAAAGAAAAATTAAAATGCCAAAGTTTCTGTATGTAGTACTTAGTGAAGTGGACATTGCGTTTAATAAACTCGAACAAGGCATTTTGATGTTCGGTGCTTACGTATGATTCCCACATTGAAAACAACTGATTCTGCTAATAATTACCGCAATGACTGATTCGTGGAAATGGAACAGACAACAAGAAAATATAAGAAATAGAGAAGTAGAGCTGCCGAGGAGATTTCTAGACTCCGAGACATGATGGTGGTAATATAGAGTACACCGTAGCCTAGACTACTTCCACATAGCATAACTAATTTAGTCCAAATAACACCCATGCTTCAGTTTGGCCAAGTACTTGAAGGTAGTTCCATGGCTAATCCTAGCTAGGCCGGATTAATGTTTCAGTTACATGCACTCACACGCATGTAACATGCACATAACTAGAGCCGTGTTTGCTCTGATCATTGGACTTAGCTGGTCTGGTTCGCATGGGTACCATACGATGAACAAAAGACATTGCGTGATTTATATTTTTGGAGTGCGCTTTTCTACCTGCAATGGCAGTCTTCCTGAAGACTCCAACTGTACTTCCCTTTGGGACATCTATAACCGCATCTCCCTTAAGGCATCAAAAACCCCTTCAATTACACCCCTTTGATATCTCCAACAGCATCACCTAGTCCCACAAAACCCCAACTGCACCCCTTGAAATGTCAAGCGGAACGTTTTCTCCTCCAACGAGCGGAACTTTTCAATCAGTGGAGGGGGATTAGGACGCACCCATAGCATCTACGGGACTGATAGAGCTAACCTTATCAAGCATTCAGGCAGAACGAATACAATATTTAGAATAATGTTGGTCAACATCTAGTCTTATTAACATCGTCTGCAAAAGCCTAAATCCAACAAAATCGAAATTAAATAGATATGTTACTGAAGAATATTGTTCAGTCGGGCTCTCTTTTTCGACGCGTCCGTGTTTCATGGCAATACTGTTTAAGGAAAATTATCTCAGACATAATTCATGCTAATGTCTTTTCATGCACAACAAATACACTTTGTGTCTTATCAAAACACGTTGGCAAATTATCCACACGTGTTAGGATGCAATGAAATAATTGACATATTATATGCCAACCAAATACCAAACAATCTAGACGAGGGGAACTACGATCTCTCGCACGTGTACGATGACGTCATTAGACGTCAAATGTACTGATGACGTGTGCGTGGTATGCAGCCGAAAGCCTATACAAGGGTAGATATGTTAAGAAGTTGTCTGAAAAAAAGAACTCTCCTGAAGAATGTTTAGTAATCTAACAAACATTATACATGCTACCAAAAATGTTCATCCGTCGGTTGTCGCTACATGTATACACATTGACGAAGAAGAAAGTTTCCCTGAGTAGTCATAAATGACGTTTATATGTAGTTAATTTTGCGTAGTTTTTCGCGTCGCATCAGTTACCTAAAACGTTTCGAACTAATGGACGCTCATCGCGTAACGTTATGAACAATTAGTTTACGTTAGCAACAATCAATTTACGTCCGGTACAAACCCTAAAACCGTTCGAAACCCATAGAAACGTGGGATATCGAGGCGAAAGAAATTAAGTAGTTACTTTTCTTTCGATGTGTCGTGGGTGACTCCTTGAACGCGCGCGCACTCGGCTGCTTACAGTTAGATGTTGCTGTGGATAACTAGACAAATCAGTAACACGACTTTTGCTTTAGGACGTGTTATATATGACATATCACGTGTTCCTGTTCCTGGTTAGAGAGTTGTTCCGCACTTCCGGCAATAAAATGTTTGTTCTATTTGACTACGTCAATAGTTCTCTGTAAATGTCGTACCCAATACACGACATATTGGCGACGAGGATGGGATGAGTAACCACAACAAGACGAGCTCTAGCACCTAGACCGTCGCACGCAAGTAGAACTTTCGCTGACTACGTCATTGTGAAAAATGGAAAACACGGGTTTCGAGCCGTTCGCCATAACGCCCGCTGACAGCGCAAGTGCGCGATGGGAGCGGTGGATTCACCGTTTCGACAATTTCGTCGTCGCGCGAGATATAGACGACGACAGGCGGAAGAAGGCGATGTTGTTACACTATGCTGGTGAAGCTGTATTCGAGCTGAGTGAGTCTGTTGGTGTCGTCGACAGTGACAATTACGCTGAAACGAAAGACAAGCTTACGGCCTACTTCACACCGAAACGAAACGAAGAATATGAAGTGTTCGTCTTTCGCCAGTCACAACAGCACACTGGTGAGACACTGGACCAATTTCACGCTCGACTTCAACTGCTGTCTAAAAATAGCAATTTTCAAGACAAATCGCGTGAAATAAAATCGCAAATCATTCAGAAGTGCACGATGCCTAAGATTCGCGAAAAGGGACTGAGTGAGGCAACGATCAGTCTCGATCGTTTGCTGACGTACGGTCGTATGCTTGAGTCCACAATGCATCAATCATCGGTCATGGGGACCAACGCCGCGTCAACGACGAACGTCAACGCAGTTTCCAGTGATCGTCATCACCACCCGCGTTCGAGGAAGCAAAACCGCGACTGGAATAGTCGTTCTGTTGGTCGCCAGGGTGCGCCACCGAAAACTGACGAAAACCCCGTCGTGTGGCGCCACTGCGCTGCAGCGATACCGTTTCAAAATACGGCAATGCACAATCTTGTCCAGACTGTGGAAAATCTCCGCACAATAGAACGGAATGTCCAGCCTGGGGCAAAACATGTTACAAATGCGAAAAACCTAATCACTTCGCTAGAGTGTGTAGAGCTGTCCTGGCAAACACTTATTTGGTAAAGGACGTTCCACAACAATCAGACAATGCAGGTTTATGCAACGACACATACGCATTAAATCTGTACAACTGCAACGCCACGCGCACGAACACTGTCGCACCATACATGTGTACAATTGACATTCAGAGTACACGAGTCAAGATGGAAATTGATACTGGGGCTTCAGTTTCGTTGATAGCAGACAGAGACTGGGTTAGAATCAAAGAGGCTAATCCACAGCTGACACTCAGCACACGTGACGTGCCAAGTCTGCGCACGTATTCAGGCGACACAATTCAACCACTGGGGCAGGTGCTATTGAATGTACATCACAATCGCCAACATCATACGCTGAGTGCGCTGATCGTTCCAGGGGCTAGTCCGAATCTGCTCGGACGTGATTGGCTGTCGGTGTTACGTCTTAATTGGGCTGAACTGCATAAAATGGACCAAGATTCGTTTCTTGAGCATTACCAAGCTGTCTTCACGGCAGGACTAGGCAAGCTCAAAGGAGTTACTGCCAAGTTGTACATTGATGAGTCTGTACAGCCACGGTACTGCAAACCACGTCCAGTGCCGCTCGCTCTTCGTGCAAAGGTAGAAGATGAACTAGAACGCCTACAGGCTCAGGGCGTCATTCATCCCGTTGAGTTCTCAGAATGGGCTGCTCCTATTGTACCAGTACTCAAGTCTTCAGGAGACATCCGGATTTGCGGAGACTACAGGGTCACGATAAACAAGGCAGTGAAGGTCGACAAATATCCCATTCCCAACATCGATGATCTGTTCGACAAAGTAGCTGGTGGACAACTGTACACAACGCTCGATCTAAGCAACGCTTATCAACAAGTTGTCCTCGATCAGGAGTCGCGCAAGCTAACCACAATCAACACCTCCAAAGGTCTGTTCGAGTACTAACGCCTTCCGTTTGGCGTATCTTCTGCTCCTGGAATTTTCCAACGCATCATGGAGCAACTGCTGCAGAACATTCCTATGACCGTGGTATATCTGGACGACATCCTTGTTTCTGGAAGGACACCAGAGGAGCACGACAGCAACCTGCAAATGGTGCTCACGCGACTGCTCGATACTGGAATACGGTTGCAGAAGGAGAAGTGCACGTTTCGACAGACGTCTTGCAAGTACTTGGGCCATATCATCGACAGGGAGGGCATCCACCCGACGAACGACAAGGTGCTCGCCATACAGAGTGCGCGTGCCCCGCAAAACGTGCAGGAGTTGTGCAGCTACCTTGGTCTGATCCACTATTATCACAACTTTCTGCCGAACATCAGCAACCTCTTGGCACCGCTGCATGAGTTGACTCGATTGGACGCGAAGTGGAAATGGAGTGCGATTCACCAAGATGTATTTGAACGATCAAAGGCATTAGTGTCTTCTTCTACGGTGCTTGTGCACTACAACCCCCGTTTACCCATCATTGTGAGCAGTGACGCTTCTCCCTACGGCATCGGGAGCGTGTTGTCTCATCGCCTACCCGACGGCAGCGAAAAGCCAGTAGCGTTCGCGTCACGCACTCTATCTTCTGCTGAGAAGAAATATGCGCAACTAGAAAAGGAGGCGTTATCTCTTGTGTTCGGAATTACGAAGTTCCACAAGTACCTCTATGGTCGCGAGTTCGTACTGCAATCGGATCATAAGCCATTGTTGGGACTCTTGAAACAAGATCGACTCATATCGCCAATGTCCAGCGCACGAATACAACGTTGGGCGCTGACAATGAGCAACTAAGAGGGCAAATTTGAGTACAGGCCGGGGACCAGCATCAGCCACGCTGACTGCCTTAGTCGATTACCTCTGCCTGACACACCAGAGAAAGTACCGGTTCCACAAGAAGTAGTCCTGGCATTGTCAACCATGGACGAGAGCCCGGTCACATCGGACCAGATCGAAAAATGGACGGCTCTTGACCCCGTTCTTTCACAAGTACGTCACTTTGTGGAACACGGTTGGTCTAACCAAGCACCACGAGAGCTCGATGCATAGTGTCAACGAAAAGACGAATTGAACGTACAACAAGGAGTGTTGTTCTGGGGAGCCAGAGTGATCGTGCCGCCCAAGGGACGCGATGCGCTGCTGGATGAGTTGCATAACACACACCCTGGCATCGTCAAGATGAAAGCGCTCGCCCGAAGTTACATGTGGTGGCCTGGATTGGACATGGAGATCCAAAGATATGTGAAAGACTGCAATGTGTGTCAGCTGCACGGCAAGCAACCGCCTGTAGCACCACTACACTCGTGGGAGTGGCCAGGTCGCGCTTGGCACCGAATACATATTGACTATGCTGGACCGTTTGAAGGTCGCATGCTGTTGATCATTGTGGACTCACACAGCAAATTCATCGATGCTCATGTGGTATCTACAGCAACCACGAGCATAACTCTCACCAAACTTAGGCAAACATTCGCATATATTGGACTGCCTAACACGATCGACTCGGACAATGGAAGTTGCTTCAAAAGCGAGGAGTTTGGACAATTCTGAAGAGCAAATGACATCAGACACATCAGATGTTCACCGTACCACCCATCAAGCAATGGTTTAGCTGAGAGAGCAGTGCAGACAATCAAGGCTGGTCTGAAGAAAACCAAAGGTAATCTGTAAGACAGATTATACACTCTGCTAGCGAGGTACCGGATCACGCCACAGGGTACCACGGGTCGAACACCTGCAGAATTCGTACTCAAGACTTCACCTCGAACACGCCTGGATCTCATACGACCATCAGTTCAAGATCGCGTTCTGCAAAAACAGGCATACGACAAGCAACGTCATGACGCTCATGCGGCTGCACGTACGTTCCGAGCCGGAGACTGCGTCTGGGCCATGAATTTCCAAGGAAAACTTAAGTGGGTTTCGACAGTCATCGAGAACCAGCTGGGCCCACTCACGTTCACCGTACGTTTGAGTGACGGCCGCCTTTGGAAACGCCACCAAGACCATCTCAGAGAGAGACGACCCGATGAAACGGAGACGGTTGATGCAGAGCAAGAACAAGAACAACAGCAGCAGCAGCAGCAACAATCGGTTGTGCAACTGCCAGAAGTACTACCTCCGTCGCCAGCTATCGACGCGGAGGCGATCGCGAGTACTCGACATTCAGTGTCTACAGAAGGTTCGGAATCGAACTTTCCCAACGTCACTGTGACGGAATCTGCGACACCAAGATTGGTGGCAAGTCCCGTGAGAAGATCTACCAGAGTAGTGAAAGCACCTATAAAGTTAAACTTGTGAACTATAACTACAAAGTTAGTGTAGTTATCAGTGTACGTTTTTATTTGCACATTTTCTACGAGCTGTAGAACACTCTGGACTGTTTTCTAATTTAGTTTATTTCATTCATAGAACAGTGAACTCTAATACAAGTTTGTATCCTAAAGATGGAGGAATGTTATATATGACATATCACGTGTTCCTGTTCCTGGTTAGAGAGTTGTTCCGCACTTCCGGCAATAAAATGTTTGTTCTATTTGACTACGTCAATAGTTCTCTGTAAATGTCGTACCCAATACACGACAGACGATAGTTTTGTAATTATAACAGTTGTTATTATTAAAACAGAAGTCTGATTGTCCTTGCATTGGTTTTATGAATTTTATTTATCAGCGACACAGTTTGAAATCGTTGCGTGGCGTACCACTAAATGTTGTTGCGAGTGGTCCCTGGGCGTGAGTCGTAGGAGCGCAGTGGCTCAGTGACTTGAGCGACGGACTCACAATCGAGAGAACCCGTGTTCGAATCCTGTGCTCGGGGTCGAACCTGGGGCAAGTTCGTTCACTCTACATTGCTGCAGTTCACTCAGTTGTATGAATGTGTACCTGGCTATAGGCAGGTGCCTAATTGTGTACGAATAGTCTTCGCGCATTAATTGCAGCGTGGCTGACTGCTTCCCAGAGAAGTCGAGATGGTGTTCGATTGAATAGGTCTGCCAGGGAGTGACGCACAAAGCGCTCTGAGCAGTCCTAACCTCTGGATACTGCGCTATATAAGAACTTACGGTTTTACTTTTTACGACAGGACGTTGCACCAGTGGCGCCGTCACCCACGCGTGACGACGACTCACTATCATTGTCGTGAACACTCCTACAGAGCGCGGCACTCACTCATACAGGTGCAGTCGCCTACATAGGAGCAGACCTAGCGGGACACCTTTGACTCCAACATCGTTCGACAGCTGCGGCTCGTGCGCAGGGAAACTCGTCCGTGTTAAAGATCTGAACGTGGATTTTAACGCGAAGACAACATCAACGCGTGTGGATTAAACTATACACAGCGAGCATTCTTGAAAAGTTATATCATCGCGCCGTACACCAGTGTCGTTGACTGTCAGCCGCGATGGAAGACGGATCACAGCGGACGGAGAGCGGCAACCGGGGAGCCCGGGTCGTCGCCACAGTTAAGAAGTTCTTCATCGACCAACTCTTCCTCGTCCTTCTCCTTATCGGAATCATCGTCGGCATCGGCATGGGCATCGGCATCCGAACCAACTACCCGGAACGCTGCACCGACAAACGATTCATCATGTACCTCGAGTTTCCGGGAAAGCTGCTATTGCGCATGCTCAAGATGCTCATCATTCCGCTGATTGTCTCCAGGTACGTGATTGATCACCGTTGTGGACATTTACATATAGAATATAGACCATACTGATTATCAGGCCTACGTCACTCCTCCTGGAGTAGTGCTTTAAAATGTCGACAATGTTCTACATTGAAAGTCATATGTAGGTAATGTAACAGTGTTGCGATGCGTCGAGTATGCGACGTATATGGATCGTCTAGAATCTATATGAGAACAATCATCATAATAATGTTTACAAACATTTATTTACAATCATACTAGTTATGAGACTGAATTTTATATTTAGTACGCGGGCCCTTTCGTAGGCTTTGGTTTATTGTCCAATAACGTTGTACTTACATGTAACCCTCGCCGCTGACATGTTTATCAATGTTTTATCTTAATATATTCACGCTTACTCGTCCATTCGTTTTCCGACCTAAACATTAAATAAAGGATTTTTAAATGTCAATGATGTGCTATGGCCCATTGCCCCTTAAACACACCACCGCGGGAGCTGCTCAACCAATTCTGCCTCTCGTCCGACAGTCTCATATCGGGCATGGCGTCGATCCCGTCGAAGGCTGCTGGGCGCCTGGGTGGCTATGCCGTGCTCTACTACCTCATCACGACCTTCATGGCCGTGCTGCTCGGCATCCTGCTCGTGAGCACCATCAAGCCGGGCAACAGGCGGGAGGTGAGCGACGACATCAAGGTAAACAAGGATAAGCTCGTTCAACCAGAAGACGCCATCTTGGATCTGATCAGGTAGCGTTTCCGGTTGTATTTTAAATGAAGTTCGTAGTTGAAGTACTGCTTCATAGAGAAGTCGAATAAGTCCGCAAACCCCCCCCCCCCCCATCACGTTACCAATTGAGTGGAATATGCATTAATACAAACTGACTCTGTTGTGGACATCAAAACCTGACATCGTTATGGGTAAAGTCTTGATAACCATGTCACTTCAGTTGAATCTGGCGGATAATGGCCGAAGTTTCGGAAGCCACTTTGGGTCGCTCAAAATCCTACGTCTCATGTGACGTTTTGGTGGGAGTAGCTGGTGGTTTGAACCAATGCAAAACTGTATAATTTCATTGGACTTTCTGGACTTATGACATGACCCGCAAGTGGCAATTTCACTTGATATGCAATATATGTAATGTAATGTTAATACGTATGTAATGTAATGTGTTTATTTGAGAAAAAACACGCTATGGTGCACCCGTCTGGTTGTCAGTCGTGTCTGACTCTGGATGTAGCAAGTACAGCTAGAAAGAAAGTAAATGGCTTTGAACAGGTTTCCGCGTCTACACCTATACCCGCATTCACTGGAAACCAGGAAGTTCCACAACTGGAAAATGTATGATGCTGTCCTCAATTAACAAGATAAAATCCACCACTGCTCATTGTCAATGAGACATAAATGTTTGTGTCATTGTTTGCGTATGTTTTTCTTTATTGTGTACACCTTTTCCGCATTTCAAAATAAACGCTGACTGAACGTTCGGCTTGCCTGTTTAAACATTCAGCGTGCGTGTTCATATGAAACCAGTGTCTACGTAGCATCCGTAGCTAAATACATATTACGACGACAACGACAACGACAACGACGACGACGAGCAACGGATATAGGAAGGAACACAGTGTAGACACAACAGCACCAGGCGAACTGTGTGAAAATACAACACTCGTGCATGCCGCTAGTTGGCAATAAATTGTGACATGACAGCGAAGCAATCTTTCGAATACAGTGCTATTTAACTGCTTATCCCAGGAATATAGTTAACACATACTCCTGAGTAGTACCATTTCCCAAACATTTCCCAAACAAAAGTTTAATCAAGTAAACGTTTGCCGCCCTGCAACATTGTTATGCTATGGTGTAGCCAATAATTTGGGGCATGTATATTCTTGCAGGAACTCTTTCCCAAGCAACATCGTCGGCGCCACTTTCCAAAAGGTGAGGCTACGTAGTACCTACCGCTACGTAACTAGTACATATCGTTGCTAGGCCTACAGGCCTCCAAATGGTCCCTCGCTAGTGAACTTTGTCAACAACGTCGCATTTGCAATGCGCATATATATGCTAATGGTGGGCAGAAGCGTGACATGCCCAAACCGTTAATGAATGCAGTGTTAAGGACCGTCTCAAAGTGGCTGGTGATTATCAACATAGGAGAATCATATACTGGTTGTTTTAGTTATTTTAATTACGCCAAGTCTCCATGCTACTAGGTTTCACATGGACACAGACAAAATAATAGTAGTTTAAAATCTCACTGGCAACCACGATTGTCAGCCACGTCCCACCTAGATTATCCAAGTTGTGTTAAAGTGCACCACGTCTGGAGATGGCTTCAGTAAGACTGATGGTCATTTAAAAAAATGCATAAAAGCACGATTGCAAAGGTGATGTAAGCGTCATTTGTGTTCGTTGGAATTCAACACATATCAACCCCAATATCTGATAGGAAAGTACTGTACTCCTTCAATGTAATTCATCGAAATTAATCTCGAGCCTTTGTTTCGTGCGCAGTGCGTCGCATTTAATATAGATGTCTACACCGAATAATCCACAATAACATTAATTTGCATGATACATTTCGTAATAATTATTCTAAAGCAAGGAATTGCATACATGTGGCCGTTTAACAAAATACAATATTTTCTTTGCAGACACTAACGGAATATACAAAGGGACTAAAGGAGGTCAACGAAACGATCAATGGCACGACCAGTTTAGGTAGTATTTTCAGATACCACTCGATTTCCTCAGAACGTAGAACTATTCCGTCGAAATCATCTGTGAAGAGATATGTAAACTATTTCCAATTACTAAAATCATTCTGGACATATTACGTTTTAAAGCACAGTGGTTCGTTTCAGTGACTTTTAATTTGTACACGGCGTAGTAAGGAGAAGCGAGAAAGTATGCTAAGTACGAAGCATAATAGGTGGTTGTGTTCCTATGTAAATTGTTACAAAACATAACTCGCTTACTCACAAATCCGCTGTTTTCAAAATTATGATTTCAATTATATTTTCTTTATTATAGGCCAACTGTAGCATAATTATTAGAACATATCTACATTAGCCATTCTTAAAGAGTAAACACCTTGCGTGCCGCATGCAGTGAACAAGACCGTGATCACGGACTTCAAGGTGACGACGTCGTCGGGAACGAACGTGCTGGGCCTGGTCGTCTTCTCTGTCGTTCTCGGGATCATCATTGGGCAGATGGGCGAGTCGGGTCGGGCTTTGAAGGGCTTCATGGACGGGCTGCAGGAGGCTATCATCAGTATGGTTAAACTCATCATCTGGTGAGCACGAATACTACATCATCTAACTATGATGATAAAGAATAAATATGGCCAAATTCATCATCTGGTCAAAGCGAATAAAACAAAATGTAATTATTATGATGCTTTTGTTTTATGAAATGTAGGAAAAGCTTCATTAGAAACGATCGCATGTGTGGCTCTTGTGGCAATGATAAATGTTGGTCTTAGTAGGAGTTTTGTTTTGATGCGCGTTTCAGTATTTGTATAATCACATTTTCTATATGAATTATTTCGTTGTCATTAGGACAAATAAAATTGTCCTGATAGCTGTCGGTGCAGATTACAGAGACCGTACGAACATATCTGTCTCCCATACAAGTTCACGTTTAGAAAACTTCTACATATAATAATAATAATAATATAATAATAATAACACAAGTTTATTAGCAACTCAACTGAGTTGGATTCACAGTATACAATAAAATACAACTATACATTGGAACGTCATACAGTATTAATACACTGAAATGTCATACAGTATAAATACCATCCTTTTGCCCTTCATTCGTTATTGGCAGTTGTGTAATCCCCATGGTATAAAGGAGTTACGGTATCTGTTTGTTCGGGTTATTGGCAAAGGGTACACATTACTCTGTCTGATGTCATATTTGGTACGCCTTTTGTCAGGCAGCAGATAGTTTAATCTGTGTGTACTAACTTTAATCTTATTGAAATATTTTTGGCAAAGGCAGTCCCGTCTTGCTTTCAATGTCTCCAATTTAACATACCTGAGTATCTCAACGTAACTTGTTGCAGGAAAAATACACTATAATGCTCTTTTTTGTATCATTTCAATACTGTCAGATAAATATTGTGGCAAGTTAGTGTGCCATACGGGGCATGCATATTCTAAAACAGGTCTCACAACACTGACATATATAGTGACCAGATCATTCTGGCTAATTCCTACTCGCTTTAACTGATACAACATGTACAATCGTTTCCCGGCCTTTTTCACAATATTTTCGACATGCTTATTCCATGTCAGATCCTGTGAAATTGTAACACCTAGAAGTTTGGCATGGTCTACTTGATCTAAATATTTTCCATCGATCGTTATATTCGGGATAGTGTTTCGAAAATTGCGGTCTTGTGCAAAACAGATTATCATCTCTTTTGATTTTCCTAAATTAATTTTCATATCATTCTGTTCTGTCCACTTAGCGGCAACGTCAACCGATTCTTGTATAACAGATACACCCTTTCTGTCGCATACTTCGAACAATGTACTGTCATCTATATATTTATATAACGGAACAGGCGTTTCTAAATCATTTATGTAGACTAGAAAACATTTAGGTCCAGACAGTGTTCCTTGTGGTACTCCCCCATTCGTGTGACCAGGATGCGAATATTCATTTCATGTCCAGTAAAAATGTTGCCATCCATCTTATAATATGTGAAGGCAAACCATACAACTGTAGCTTTTCTAGTAACAAATGATAATTAATAAGGTCAAACGCTTTGCTAAAATCTAGCATTACAACACGGACATAAGAGTCCAATAATTTATCAGTCGCCTCATACCATGTGTGTATCATTTCGACAAGAACGTCTGTTGTGGAAGTTCCACTAATTCCACCAAATTGCTTAGAATCAATTTCTCCTTCAATTGTGTCATCCACCCATTTCATTATTATTGATTCAAACACCTTAGCAGCTATTGGAGTTAGTGAAATTGGTCTAATGTCTTTTTCAATCGACATAGGTGGGTTTGTTTTTGGTAAAGGTATTATGTTGGCCATTTTCCATTCCATAGGGAGTACTCCTTCTCTTAGAGACTTGTTAAAGATAGCAGTTAATGGAGGAGCGAGGACGTTTGCGTGATTTCTTAACACCCACGCAGGAATGTTATCAGGCCCAGTAGCCTTGTTCACCTTAACATTCTCTAAAGCTTTAAAAGTAGTCATTACATCGATGACATACTGATCTGGCAGTTCCTCGTTTACTGTGAATATTGTGTGATCCTTATTTAAACGAGGTAAATGTTCACTTACAGATACAAAAAACTCGTTCATTCTACTGGCTAGTAACGCGCAATCACCATTCGTTGTTTTGTTAGCAAGACCTTGCATGCATGAATTGTCATTTGTTTTAAGTCCCATTATTTTTTTCAAGTTTTTCCACCAATCATGGGAACCTAATTCATTCAGTGCTGCAATTTGTGTTTGATAAAAATTGTACTTAAGTTTCGAAGCGGCGCGGTTAACCTTATTACGCAATAATTTTGCTTGGTTCAAATCACCACTCATGTGAGCGCGCTGTCTTTTACGTACTAATGCTCTAAACCAGTCTGTAACCCATGGCTTATCAGCTGTGTGCCGTGTCACGACCTTAATTGTGGTGTGTTACATGATAACACACCACAATTATTAGTATTAACAAATTTATCCCACCACTAAAGCGTACACAATGACATGGTAATTCAGATTTGCTTTACGTTCTAATCTCCCAATCTTCAACGCTGCCACCGGATCATGTTGTTTGTGCAACGCTATTCATGGCTGAATATGATTACCACACTTGTACTTAATGTTGTGTTTTGCTTGGCATGGCAATGTTGTTAAATCTTGTCTAATATTGCAATGTATTGAAATATATTGCAATATATTCTTATATATTTTTGTAATATGTTGTAATATCATGTAACATATTATGATATCCTGTAATGCATTGTAACATAAGTATTATCTTGTTCGGTAACATGTTGTGAACTGTAAAATAAATTCTGTAAAAATGTAAAATAAATCTCATAAAATCTTGTAAAATCTGGAAAAATAAGATAAATATTATGGAAGGTATCGCAATATATTTTTAAGGTCTTATTAAAAACCAACAACCAATCTTGCCGGCAAACCGGCGTCTGCATGATTTGTCGTGAAACCGTCTCTGTTGTTTGCAGGTATTCCCCGGTCGGCATCATGTTCCTCATAGCTGGCCGTATCTGCGGCATGACAGACCCGGTCGAGTCGTTCGTGCAGCTCGCCTGGTACATGATGACGGTGCTCCTGGGCCTCGCCATCCACGAGTTCATTGTACTCACTATCATCTACTTCGTCTTCACGCGACGTAATCCCTTCAAGCTCATGTTACAGATGTCGCAGGCGTTACTGACAGCTTTAGGCACGGCGTCCAGGTAAGACATAGAGTAGATATATGTGGACACTTCCACTCTTGGACTGGAATTACCGCTTTGCCTCCTCGATCCCGCTTTTCCGTTTTTTATTCTAAAAAGCTAAATTTGGCCGTTCTGTGAAATCAAACTATGTCATGCATTCTCGCGAATGCTTTCATCGCGAACAAACCGGCAAATAGACTAATGTTTTCATCAGTTCGTGTTGTGACTATAATAATATATTAACATAAATGGTTCAGTAATAATATAATAATTAGTATTATAATAACCTCTGTATCAATTTTCCTTCGAGCAATGTTGTGGTTCGTACTATGTGGTATGTTAAAAAGATACAGGTGTCCCCTGGAGCCGACCCGCATACATTAATCAAGTTATAGTTAGGCCACATATCACCACAGTGGGGTTGACCTCATTCCGTAAGCAGCGGTGAAATGTTAACATTTGGAACAACGACGTGTCAGCGGATTGATCAGAAAGACACATCACTCTATAGCACTTCTTATTAATTACTTACATTGTAATCAGTAACTAAAATATACACGCACGCACGCACACACACGGGCGCGCGCACGCACGCCCCACACACACGTTCCGCACACATGATTGTTCTATACGGGTTCTTACCTCGATAACGCAAATGATTATACACAGCGCGCTTGGTAAAGCTTGTTAGTTCCTTGACTTCCGCAGTTTATCCATCGAGATAATAAAAGTTACGACGTGAAAACGTTACTCTGTGTCGTGTATCCGTGAACGTCACAAATCGTACGTTGATGATGGATCTAATAATAATGAATATAACATATCACAATCTTAATTGTTTCTGCGAAAGAATTAGAGATTTATTCTACCTTTTTATACAGTATCCTATATTAGGGACTACGACATGGTTATTGAGAAAATGTGTCCCTTTCCCTCACAAAGTTACCTATTAACTCAACATGAATTTTGGGTTATTACGACTGAGGCTCGCGTTGTGTTCTTGATGACCGCCTCTCACATTTCGGTTGGGAATTCTTCTGACTCATGCAACATACATTTCCATGAGTTACACCTCCACTTAAGCGTGTAGTTTTTTACAAGTGAACTGATACAAAAAAGCCAAGGGCAATGTCTATCGTGCGGTTTCGGTTTTGTGGTTGTTTTGTCGATATGTTTGTTGAGCGAGTGAATACCCGGTTATCTTGTGTTCGTGTGCGCTAAATCATAATCAATAGTGAAAAGGTCACAATGACATTTTGTGACCCATTTTAACCAATACGTTATTATTACGGGCGGCTGCATGGTTGGAAAGCAGACGAGCAGGTGGTATATGAATAGAGAATAAAACAACTAAATTAGACATATTTAAATACAATTACAAACACAAAAGGATACCAGTAAAGCAACACAGCAATTCAAATCGCTAGATAAAATAAATATGGATAACTATATTTTATAATGGGCGTAGTGGCGTAGTAATCAAACAATGGGCTTTTAATTGAGACAATGCCGGTTTGAACGCTCTTCCTATTATTTCGAAGCTTGGACAATTTCGTTGACCCCATGTTGCTTCAGTTCATGTAGCTGAATAAATGAGTATCTGGCTACATACAATGCTGAATATTACGTGAACGATAGTAATAGTAGCGTAGGTGAATGCTTCCCTAATAAATCAATGGTTCGAATGAATACGTCTGCCAGTGGTGAAGTGTAAAGAGTCTTAAGCAGTCATTAGGACTGATACCGCGTTAGATATAAGAGCTTGTCTTTACATTTTACTTTTTGATATAGCCTTTTACTGAGCACACCAAACGTTTGTGTAATGCCGGTTATGGCCGCCTTAGACGAGTCACAAAGCCCGTCTGAGGTGCAATTTCTCACATTGTAAATCCACGCGCGTCGCACATTTACACAAAGCAGGTACAACGAAGAAAACAAGTCGTACGCTGCACACAAACAGGGTCCTGATAGGTCTTGAACTTTTGTCTGCGACTCGGTGTTGTGGATCACCCGAATGCTCCTTGGAGACCCACCGTTCGTAGCCAAAACATAAAAAAGGCATTGTCCGACTCAGGAAGATGCCAATCATCCTGATGACGCTACACACGTAGACGAAGGCGACAGTTTCGTACAAGACGTTTGACGTAAGCAGCAACAAAAGTTACTTACAGCGTCTCCAGCTGATTGTCAGACCTCAGAACAAGCGGAGAAACTGCGTGTATCGTTGTGAACAATCGATCAATGTCCGTCTAACGTCCGGTACTAGTCTTGAAACCGGAAAAACTCTTACATAATTCTGAAAACATTAAGACGTTACTTTTCTTCTGATGGATCGTAAATTAACCCTGGACGTTTAGTGCTTGTCTAATGTCAATACGTTCAGTGGTTGCCCTTTACCTACCTATTCAGTAGGCGGGTTGTTCGCGCACGGGAGAAGCTTGCTCCACGGGCACACGAAATACAACACACACCTGTTCTGAAGAAAAACAAGTCATAAAACACACAATGCTTGCTTTATTGCACGAAGCACAACTGCGCAAAGGTAATGTGTTATCCTTATGGGGCGTACCAAATGTCAAGAATGACTACAACCGTGTTGGATGACTTGACGGGCGCACACGTGGGCGTGAAAACGAATAGCAGTCCGTCACCTACATATTTGTCAAATGCAAACTTTACGAGAATTAGACTCGTCTTTTGTTTACATATCTTGTTTACATTTACATATCATATGTACACCTCTTATTTACTATCCTTCTCTTCCTCTCTACCTACCTCCCCCGCTACGTTATCCCTATCTGCCTCTCTCCCTCTCTCTCTACCCCTTTCTCTCTTTCCGCTACCTCGCACTCTCCCTCTTTCCGTATTTCCGTATTTCCCTTCTTCCCTGCCTCTGTGTCTCCTCCTCCCTCCTCATACTTCACTCTCTCCCTTTCAAAATTTAAATATTCCGCTCTCTATTTCTGTCCGTCTCTTTCATTCCACACAGTTACGTCCAATTCTTCAGATGTTAGAAATTTATCCCGAGGAGATCAATGTTCTCTAGATATGAGTATTGTCCCAGAGGACAACATTCATATCATAATAATAGACTCTGACAACAACAATAATGTACTTTGTCACAGTTCAGCGACGTTACCGATCACACTCAACTGTCTGGAAGAGAAGGCGGGAATTGACAAACGGGTAAGTCGCTTCGTGCTTCCGGTCGGAGCGACCATCAACATGGACGGCACAGCGTTGTACGAGGCCGTAGCATCCATCTTCATCGCACAAGTGAACGGATACCACCTTGACGCCGGCCAACTCATCACGGTCAGGTGAGTGATGAAACACGCCTTCGTGTTGGGTGTTTATAACTCACCAATTGAGACCGAGCAACTAAATACGTGGGTATCGTGCTAAAAAATGCTGTCGACACATTATTTTATGTTTCTTACGCAGGAAGCGACATATTTATTAGTATGTAGACTTTAACCTATTGAACTCGTCTGGCTTATATATCAACAGACCATTAAAGAAAAGTCTGCTTACATGCATGTTGTACCCTCAAACAATCAATCAATCAATCGATCAATCAATTAATCAATTCACTTTATTGTTCTAGGAAGGCTATTTGTCTTACACCTCATAATCTCACAAATCTCATAAAAATATAATGTGAGATACTTACATGTTAGATGTGTATATACAGTATACACGAATATATATATAAAGTATAAATCTAATCAAAGCAGAGCACATTTATCGATATCACTGGTTAATTCTGATGCCGTACCCTACATGGTTTATCAAGCAATATATTGGGCTAAGCAACCGTGTAAGGTCGAATGCTTTCACGCAATTTGTGTTTGATTACCGAAACATTATTTGTTTGGTCTATCATTCGCTTCTTTAATCGCTAACGCTTTAATCGCAGTGACAGTTCTGTATAGCCTGACAGGCTTTCAGCGCTCGGTTTCAGGTTATTGAAGTGATAACATCTGTCCGATGCATAGGAACACCCGTTAGCATGACATATTTTGATACATCGCTAGGTGTACTTGACGCCATCCACTGGAGGACTGTCATAATAATCGCAATGGCTTACCTTGTTCCGCCGAATATACCAATGAGTCGCACTAACCCTTTACAGTTGCACCACCCTCCAATAGTGCGAAGTGGCTTGTCTCATCTATCAACGGCATTGGACTATTCTAATTCCCACCACGACTGGCCACAAGAAAGTATTCCTACCGACCGCCGACCGCGAGAATGAACTGTCCGAGATGACACTTACCTTCTGGGAGGAAGAACTTACCACCAGGTAGAAAGAACTTACCATCATGGAGAAAGAACGCATCATGAAGAAAGAACTTACCACCAGGTAGAAAGAACTTACCACCAGGGAGAAACAGTTTACTACCAGGGAGAAAGAACATATCTAGGAATAATCAATCTCATCATGGTTGACATAAAACGAATGGTCTATATACTTCTTGCAGCAACATAATACAATTGTTATTATATGTTGCACTCACGCAGTAGAAAGTTAACTGAAAGCGATTGGTCCGTATTGCAGTCTTACGGCTACAGCTGCGGCCATCGGCGCTGCCGGGATACCGGAAGCTGGACTCGTTACCATGGTGATAGTGCTGACAGCCATTGGACTTCCGACTGACGACATCGGCCTTATCTTCACGATCGACTGGCTCCTGTAAGTATACGTGTTGCAAATACGATCTTAGTTTTTATTTCGCTGACGTCATAAGGTGGCACTCTCGTCTAAATCCAATTTAGACGATTGGATCTGCACTGTCTATTCCAACCTGAAAATTCATTAAAATTTTTCGAAATTATAACAGTGAATCTTGGAATTGTCGAATGTGTTGCCTTGAGTCGACAATGTTATCATGGAGGATCATTCCCAGTTCATGTATAAGAAACCACACAAACATTCATAACAGAGGTCTTTAAATGAACCTACTGCCACGCATGTATTAGGCTTTTAGTTCATATTCTAGTCAGCTTGCCGTTGTTCCACTGTATTAAGAACATATGTAGTTATTTCATTATAGTAGATATTTATTCCAGAGAAACATTGTGAATTCACTGATATTTCCGTTACTACAGCATAATTCTAAGACAACGGCACATAAACAGACAGCACAGGCTTCCTCATAAGTACATAATTATGCACATTACCTTAATGGAAACTTAGGTAACGATCCTTCATTTCGTGTTGAATATGTTAAAAATGCAATCAGCGCTATAAACAACAACTATTTTAACTCGTCAAGATTCTTGAAAGTAAATTCTTGCCACACAACAACGTCCCATTAAACCTGGAATTCTCAAAACCAGGCATTGTCGGCGAGTATTTTGTCCGCTGACATTTCGTCTTCTAACATCATTATTTAATCATGGTGGAATTGCCCCTGTACGGTCATCTGTATTGTCTATGCTATTTTGGGACTTCGTCGGTGTAAGGTTTTGCTGCTTGCACCGAACTCAACCATGCGTTACTTTGGTGCCTACGACCGCTCATAATGTATTGATAAAACAGCGTGCAGTGAAAAGACACTTTACTCAAAAGTTAATGTCGAGTGTATTCTCGTTCGGTAACAACTCGTCATCACCCGTACGGCGTCGTTAAAGGGCTACAAACGAACGTAACACGTTGGTGTAGAAAGGTCAAAACATTCACCCTCGAAAACAATACGATAGTATGTTAAACCTATGTTCAAAACATTAACAACACAAAACAGACCGAAAACAATGCCCAAGTTGAAATTGATAGTTTTTATTATAAAATCTTGAAAGTTTTTATCATACAATCATATCATAAAATGTCAACTTTGTGAGGTTCCTATGAAAGAATATCGACCTATTTTGTTAAACGCGAAGAAATATTCTGAACACAGGTTAAGACACTCTACAGTGTCTTGAACCTGGGTTAAACACACTACCGCTATATTTTAACGCGGAAGTGGTTTGAACATCGTACACCGTTTCGAGTGATGTCACACGAGTTATGTCATACGGTCCGCCAAATCACCTACGTCATACAATAATTGCAGCCCCGCAACAACGGTCGCGCCGCCGCTCACACACGGGTGAATCACGCCGATCCGCCACGGTGTCGGACACACTCCTCTGTTGTGGCGGGGCTTTATCCGCGGGGAATTTATCTGCATCCAATCATAGAAAAAATAAATACCAAGTATTTGTTTGACTTTTTTCTATACACATTGACTATAAAAAACCGTGGCCAAACAAAAACGGTGGCCAAACATGCGACTCTTAAAAACCGCAATCGCCAATCACAATGATATCCTGCTACACAAACACAGAGCAGCTTTGTATTGGCAGGCTCTCGGTTGTGGAACGACTTGCCTGCTAAATATGTTCGGTCGTCAAAACCTGAACGGCATTTTGGAGAAAATCTTAGACAGAATGTATGACCACTTAGATTACTAATTTAATTGTCAAGGCAAAAACAAAACAAGGGCACGTTCGCCTACCCAATGAAGCACGTCCGCCTAAGGGGCGGATGTGCCCCATGACAGATAAACGGATGTGCTCCAACACGGATACATATTTCATTGTCGGGGAACCTCTACATATCACTGACACCGGATTGAACAACTACGTCATTACCAGTTCCACAAAGGCACTATAACGCGCTCGCAGATATTAGTTGTTTGTTCAAAATGACGAATGTCGGAGAGAATGTGAAGTTCACGTCCTTCATGTTTGGCAACATAGACTTAGAGCCCGTTTTCCCGAAATATTTGACGCGCACGCGTTGTTCGTGCGATTGTTAAGTTACCGTTTCTGTATTACGCGCACATTACGTTACATTACGTTCCGAACAACTGATTTACCACATAAACCGTGATAATCTTGACATACATTGGGTATTTTGAAAAGATACAGGTCTTACGTCATATTCTAGGGGTCGCAGAGTAATCCCTGATAGTTTGGCGCTCGAGGTTCAAGCTGTCTAAGAGGAAAGCGTTAACCTGCCCGCATGCGTAATCTAGCTCGATTATAAGTAGATGTACGCGTCACGCGGAGGGCTTGCTCTCATTGACTGCCTCTGTTCCAGGGATCGCTTCCGGACCCAAGTAAACGTGTGGGGAGACTCGGTGGGAGCCGGCATCGTCGAAAAACTCTCTCAGAAACAGCTGGCAAAGATGGACGACGAGGACGACGAGGACGACACGAAGGGAAACGGGGAACTCAATCACGGCTACGATGGCAATGTGTTCAACACGATGCTCTGAAGTACCCACTGCGAACTATTGAAGAACGTGTATTATAATAATTACAACTGTCACAGTTCCCGGTCTGGATGCCAAAAGCACGGTGTGTCAGTGGACACCCTTCCACCTCCGGAACGTCACGTCACAATCTGTCAGACTTACATTCACGCATTATTTGTATTTAAAACTAGACTGTATAAAACGTGTAATTGTGCCAGGTTTGTGCGACAAATTTGATGCAGGTAACATACTAAATGAACACCAAAATAATACACCATCTCGACTCTTGGCCAACGTCTCAGTACTACCGACCTGTGAGGGGAATCACGGTTAACGTTCGAGTCGATGTTATGCACACAAAATCAATAAAACTCAGATAAAATCAAGTAAAATGTTTAAATCGAAGTGGTGTCAACTGACAAATACGCCTAAAAATACGAAATGATTCTACAGTTCTACGTAGATGGAGATTGACATCGCGGCAGACATAGGGCGTCAAGAAATTAAACAACAATTGGTATTTGTACATAATCATAGCTACTGGTAGGGGAAACAAGTAAGGATTGGCATATCACGTGGTATGCCAGCACACTGTACAATTGACTACTCCAGGTAGTGTGTGATTTAAAAACTGTATCATTCAATTACATCTAACACAATAAAATACAAAGAAATAACACAGCTGTGACGTCGCGAATTGATCCTTTCACCATGTGTTAGGCATAGTAGATATATTGTTTTTACACGTTTTTTTTAATTTTATATCAGTATTGATACGTAGGTCACGACCACAATAACACATGCACTCATAGTGGCCTATGTCGTTGTAGACTGCCCTTTTAATGTTGTTGTCGCAGCACAATATCGGCAGCGTGCGACACCGTAAATCACCGGCGTCTCCTTGTCAAGATGTTAGAGATGACTGGTGACCTCCACCTGACTGACCTAATACGCAATATGCTAGAAAACCAGCGATTTTTCGTGGGACTATACGAAAAGAAGAGCAGATGACGAAGGCAAAGAAACGGACTTCCCCGAGGAAGTGTACTGACACCAATGGTGTTCAACAGATATACAACTGACCAACCAATCCACCACGAAACTCGCAGCTTCATCTATCCAGACGATTTGTGTATCACATCCCAGGAAAAAACGTTCACAACATCGAAATGACACTCACATCAGCGCTGGGAAACACGACAACGTACTACAGAGTGAACCAACTACGCGCAAACCCATCCAAGACCCAGGTGTGTGCCTTCCATCCGAGGAGCAGAGATGCAAAATGGCAACTAAATGTTACATGGAATGACATCAAACTTGCAAACACAGCAACACCGATGTATCTTGGCATCCACCTAGACTGAACACTATCGTGAACAGAAGGTATATGTACGGAACGGAACAACATCATCCGCAAACTTATAAACACGAAATGGGGAAGCAGAGCATTGCATGACCCTAAGATGCAGTGGCCAAGCTCTCTGCTATACCACCGCCGAGAACGCATGTGCTGTGTGGGTGAGATCAACACTCGCAAACAAACTCAACCCGGTCGTACATGACTGCTGCTGAATCATAACGGGTTGCCTGAAACCAACCAACACTGAGAGCATACACCTGCTGGCTGGCGTATCCCCACCGGACATCAGGCGGACTGTTGCTAGCAACACAGAAAGAACAAGACAAGAAACTGACATAAACATCAACTACACAACCACATGCCTGCTATGCGCCGATTGAAGTCACGGAAAGGCTTCAAGAACTACACACGACACCGCTCAACTCATCACCCAGCAGCACCAGACTAGACATGTGGGAAACGCGACTGCAAGAAACCCAACAGTCGTCTAAATGGGATTACGACCAGCTGAATCCCTACCAGCAACCATGGCCCTGCTGGCGATCACTCAATCACCAAAAACAACCTTTAAAAAACGGGGCTACATTGATGTGACGCGGTCAACAGAATGTGACTGCGGAGAAGAATAGACGATGCCCCACCTACTCTGCTGCCGACTGCTGGACGATCCGTGTACACTCGAAGACCTGGCTATCGTTAAGGACCGAGCTATAAGACATGCGCCAAGAAATGGCGACACATGTGTGGAATACGACAAGAAGAAGAAGCACAAATAAACTTTACAGTCTGACATCAATCGTTTTTTTGCGCGAGAACGTGTTTGTCTCCGTCAGCTGGTTGCTTGGGTCATGCATATACATATCTGTGTGCGGGTATTCCCTAGTTGGAATAAATATAGTTGGATAATAATGTCGTGTTGTGTCGTGGCACGATGCAGGCTGTATCACAATAGCGCCTATTGTGTTTAACTGGGTTAGCTTGTGTATGAAACTTCTTTCTATGGCGTAAAGGTAGATAGGTTTCTTAAAATACATTATTCGTGCGTGGACTATATTTGCATAACCAAAGTAGAATTGCTAGCGCAGCTGTATTTGTGCATTTGTAGACACCTTACTGAAATAACATCCGAATGAACCAGTAAGTGTACGTAGTGGATTCTTTAACCATGTTGTGATTATTTACTAGAGAAACTGGCACCTTGCAGACACATCATAAAGAGATGGTTTCTAGTAAAGTTTGATTAGCTCAAATGGCAATATGCGGTCAATGTCATGGAATGAATGGCTGGAGTAGATGGTCACGGTCAATGTTTGTAGGTGGTCGTGATTCAGCAAACACAGTGAATCGTTCAAGTAAAGGCGGGGTCGCGTATGAATGTTATCCTTTCAAACAATTTCTATGATTGTGCTCTAGCAACGAAAGGGGTGTCCCAGTATGAGGTCGCTACAGTTTCCTGACCGCACAGGTCGCGTCCTTAAATACACTTGGTAAGGAGTTTCTTTTGTGTATACATTATACCCACATGTTTACCTCAAATCTTATGTAAAGGTGTGTTTACTGAAAAGGGAACGTTTTAGTGACATCCGCGTTCAACAATTATTTAACACATCATAAACATGCGCGCACACACGCACGCGCATACACGCACGAACGCATGCACACACACACACACAATCACATGTGTATGTGTATAGATATATTTGTTGTTTTTAAACTTTATTATTATGTAACAAAATGTACTAGTTTTAATAAATGAACGTTTTATCATGTTTCTTTATTTTATTCAATCACACAATTACAAATAAATAAATATTATTGTTATTATTATTAATATTAATAATATTATTATCCCTACTACTGCAATCAAATGCTGAGAACCTACTCCTATGAAAGCATTCTGTGTTTTGACGTGCGTTAGAAATTTGCTCCTGGATGTGTCTAATTGAGCTAATTTAAACACCCCATTGTTGCTTACTAACGGTCAACCTAGAGCCGTACTTACAAGTACAACACATCTGTATGACTCTTCACGCTTAAGCTATTCAGTATGAAAACATTCTAGGCACCCGCGCTGTCGGTTCCGGTTCACTAGTTCTGACTAGAAATCATTGTCCCCTTTTACCGTACATGACAGAGGCTTGGCGGTTAGCCAATTGAGCGACATGTCGGAATTATCGATCTCAGTGACTTGTTTATCTGGGTAGTATACCAGCTCACTGTGGAAAGCAACTACGTGGCAACTGGTAACTCCACATGACTCGGAAAAAACATTGTTCTATTGACAGTGTCGACATATCGAATGAGACGCTCAACGTATTAAATATTGAGACATTTTATATTGTTTTATTATTGGGAGGAGGCGACCATACATATTCACCACTTACCGCTTAAAGGGAAATAAAAGGCAATTATGCAGGTTTATTCCTCTAAAAGATTTAATACAATAATAGTAATAATAATAATGAGTCAACTTGTAGTCAATCTAACCATTTGCTGCTACAATGTACAACATCACGCCTGTGGTTTACTCAGAATGTATTTTCAAAATGGGAAATCCTAGTGAAATCTTACAGTTCCCGGTGACTGCCACATTAAGACAAGCCTTCGACATTTGACCAATAAGGGAGCACGGCTAGTGTAGTGGTAGCACATCCGCCTGGCACTGAGCTCTGAGTTCGAAACCCGGACCGGGCAGGCATGATATTTGGTATAAAAATTCAGCATTGGGAACTGTGTATCCCTCGTGACTCGGAGATCACGTTAATGTCGGTCCCGTCTCAATTTGGAACGTAAAAAACACTGAGGACGGCAAGCATGCTGGCGGCAGTGACAACCCTCAGTGCCAGCGTAGAGAGGTCGGTTTGGCGATAATGTTCTGAGAAAAGACTAACTAGTTAAATGAGACCTCATAAAACCACTACATTGTAACCGCAATAATACAGACTAGTCAGTTAATACAGAACGTTGGCGAGCGATGGAAACTACTAAAAGAGCAATTGTTTGGATTACGCTGCTTTGACGCGTCGAATGCCCTTGATTCATTGACATGTATAGGAATATGTCAGCTCATATACTGGTTTTCCCTTCGATTCAGCGTTACACCTGTAACAAGTGTTATATTGCCAGACAGCGCACCATGCGGACGTAAGCTGTTTTAGTAGTTACAACGCCAAATCAAATTCGGCGACGCAAGCTAGAGCATCCTCGCGCGCCAGGGGTCGCTGCTGCTGATTACGTCAGTGCCAGCCAGCAGTACCCCCTGGCTGATCGCTTTGCGAAACTCTGAATTTAAGCTCCGCCTATGAAATCGCATACTAGATCAATGGTTGGCGGCAGGTCAGTTGGTCATAATAAAACTAATTTCAACCAACCGTGGGTCGTGTTACATGCAATGTTTAAGAAGTAGAAGCAATTATTCGTATACACAATACCGCTCAGCTGGTCGTGCTAAGTCTTCAAATTGGGGCGGGTATTTGCGCTGTTCTCACGGGTGATGGAGTCGCGACTGGCGAAGTCAATTACTAATTTGACTCGTAGGAGATCTGCCAGGGCTAGTTTTGCTTGGCAAACAGCCCTGGCTTGCGAGGTTGAGCTAGACTAATATTCTCAGTTTGGCGACTGGCGAATTGGGAAGAGTAAGCATTGGTGACGTCAGGCTATGTACCACTGTGTGTCTTCAATAAAGGTCATTATATGTAACAGCTGCTATAATATCATGATTGCAGTAGATGCTAATGGTTAGTTTTTATTAACTGCATAAGTCCAAAAAGATGTCTTTTGTTTCCCTTCAACTGTAACTAACGTTGTTTGGGTTTCAGTTGAATAGTCAGTTGCTTTATCACATCTTTCTACATTAATGCCCAGTTTAATCGCCTCCTTTATCATATCCGCGACGCCGTCACATGCCGTGTGAAGGCAATGCTCTTATTTATTTATATTTTGCACAAATGAATAAGCTAAACTAATCTACGAGACATTTAGCCACCCTCTAATTACTGCGTGACATACGTTCTCGATTTCAGTTATCTCTCTTTTTCGTCTTCTTTTCTCTCACTTATGTTGCACTGCTCTCCCCACCAACTGTCTCCATTCCCCTCTATCTTGCACTGATCTTCCCACCAACTGTCTCCATTCCCCTATATCTTGCACCGCTCTCTCCACCAACTGTCTCCATTCCCCTCTATCTTGCACTGCTCTCCCCACCAACTGTCTCCATTCCCCTCTATCTTGCACCGCTCTCCCCACCAACTGTCTCCATCCCCTCTATCTTGCACTGTTCTCTTCACCAACTGTCTCCATTTCCCTCTATCTTGCACCGCTCTCCCCACCAACTGTCTCCATTCCCCTCTATCTTGCACCGCTCTCCCCACCAACTGTCTCCATCCCCTCTATCTTGCACTGCTCTCTCTACCAACTGTCTCCATTCCCCTCTAACTTACACCGCTCTCCCCACCAACTGTCTCCATTCCCCTCTATCTTGCACCGCTCTTCCCAACAACTGTCTCCATTCCCCTCTATCTTGCACCGCTCTCCCCACCAGCTGTCTCCATTCCCCTCTATCTTACTCTGCTCTCCCCACCACCTGTCTCCATTCCCCTCTATCTTTTGCTCTCGCTCTCCACTCCTCTCTCAATCCTTCCAAATCTATCTTTACACAGTCCTCCCATCACAGTCTAGCTTATTATATCACGTTTGTGAAAATGTTGGGTAGAATCTTAGCAACAGTGCTTAAAACAGTTAAATATCGTTGTGAACAAGGAAACGAATGTTGCCATTTTATTGAGGGTTTAGTATAATGTTGAACTATGTTAAGGGGAAACATGAAACAATTAATTAAAAATAGCAATTTAATATTAAAACAAAAATAAAGTATGATGCTAAAGTTTATCTAATGATTGTTGTGAACTTGAAGTTTTCACCTTAACTTTTTGTAATACAATTTTGAGCAATTTTAACGGAAACATTTTAATTATTCATTAAAATTGAAATTAAATATAGAAAAAATCAAATATAAGTATAGTATATATATATATATAGCATTGATCCCCTTCACACAATGCAGTGTGACGGATATATATAATTAGATTTCTTTCTTTCTAATTTCTTTAATTAAAAATTAAAATTAAAATACAAACGATGCATATAACAATAATGTAATTGCATGTCATTATTGAACACTTTTACACGATGCACTGTAGTAAGTATATAACATTAAATGCATGTGCAATATTTTTGAAGCGGTGTTGTAAGTTGTCTTGTAACTGTAATCCGAGCGCTCATAATATCGACCGTGTTGCATCGGTATGAGCTGATGCTGGATATAGCTGATAGTCAACCAGCTTATGTAAAATACCAAACAAAGTGGACAGAATCTTGTAGTATTCCTGCAACACAGTTGGTTTAGCTATGGTAGTCATACAATGCTTCAAATACTAATCTATAGAATAAAGCTGCCTTTATTGCAATTTGTTTTCAATCTTCACATTCAGTGTATTCTCCTATCAGAGTCGCTCGCGTGTTGCAGCACCTGTGTTCGTCCCCGTCACAGTGGCATAGCTGAGTGCATGCAAGGTTATTTCGTTTGTACGAGCACCTTCGGGTACATTTGTGCAATGATTCAAAATGAGTGGCCATCCAAGTTGTAGTGGGTTGGGACATTCGGTTGTGTCACATCCAGTAAGATCGTGCCAGTTGATCAACGCGACGACTTTGGAACATGTTCATCACTGATAGGCTGGAGCACGAATTTGTGACGACAATCGAAAGCGTCTATGATCAGTGATGCATAATTGCTACGTTGAGACAGTTTACACAGCGCCAAGGGGAGAACACAATTATGTGTCTTGTGAATATGTATGGACTCGAAATCCAGCATCGGGCGATGCAGAAGCATGTCTGTTGGAATCAGATTCTACATAGTTGAACATTCGATTTTCATCAGTGACACGATGTTCCTAAAAAGAAATCAGACAAATATCAACTGACTTTGTACTTAGCTCAGCAGTTCATGGACACCACCACGATCACACCAGTAGTGTGGTGAACTTGATGATTGCAGCAACATGGGACAATGTCATGACAAACTAATCATGCTGTTTGACCACAGAGGAAAGTTCACGTGACACGGCAGGCACTCTCGTGATTCTGACGCAGCAACTGCCGACCATCAAGTCCATAATACTACACACTGACAATACTCCTCTTTGCTCTAAGCAGTGGCACAACTTGGCAGCAACTAGTCATGGGTACTTAGTCCGGAGAAAGTACGTCGTACGCCGTTGCTGGATTCGGCACAACATAACCTGTATACAGGGAAATGTGAAAGGGACGAGAACAGATTCCCGAACATACGACCGACTGTATATTCCGAGGACTACTGCACACTGCCCTGTTATTATTATTCGCCCTCAGCGTTGAAATGCAATCGGGGATTCTGGAAACCCGGATTAAACATTTAAACATAGTTAATATTACAGCGCCACATAACTGCACATGCATCTACTGTTACTAATGTCCATCAGTGGGCACATACCATTATTATATTGATATTTCTTATTTATATCATGTTATTCTTTATATATTTAATTTTAATTTTTAATGAATATTTTCTTATTTTTTGTTAAAACGTCAAGTAAAAATTGAAACAGTCTGTTTCATGTTCACAACAATCAATAGACAAACGTTGACCTGATGCAATATTTTTTAGTATTAAAGTTTAATATTAATTAATTATTTAATTCCACCCTTAAAATAGCTCACAATCATAGTAAACCCTCACAGAAAAATCGCAAAAATCGTTTCCATATTAACAAGAATATGTAGCTAATTATAAGCACTGTTGCTTGAAGATTGAACCAGCGCTAACAGATCCCGTTTAGAAGTCGTATAGTATACCAGCAAGACAATCTGGTGATTGGCAGGCAGACATCACGTATGTTTTAGGCTTTTAGTTCATATTCTAGTCAGCTTGCCGTTGTTCCACTGTATTACGAAAATATGTCGTTATTTCATTATAGTAGATATTTATCCCAGAAAAACATTGTGAATTCACTGATATTTCCGTTACTACAGCATAGTCCTAAGACAACGGCACGTAAACATACAGTACAGGTTTCCCCATCAGTAAATAATTATACACATTACCTTAATGGAAACTTAGGTAACGATCCTTCATTTCTTGTTGAGTTCACAATTATGTTAAAAATGCAATCAGCGCTATAAACAAAAACTATTTTAAAGTAAATTCTTGCCACACAACAACGTCCCGTTAAACCTGGAATTCTCAAAACCATGAATTGTCGGCGAGTATTTTTGTCCCTCTGGCATTTCGTCATCTGACATCATTATTTAATCATGGTGGAATTGCCCCTGTACGGTCATCTGAATTGTCTATGCTATTTTGGGACTTCGTCAGTGTAAGGTCTTGCTGCTTGCACCGAACTCAACCATGCGTTACTTTGTTGCCGACGGCCGCTCATAATGTATTTATAAAACAGCGTGCAGTGAAAAGACACTTTACTCAAAGGTTAATGTCGAGTGTATTCTCGTTCGGTAACAACCCGCCATCACCCGTACGGCGTCGTTAAGGGGCTACAAACGAAAGTAACACGTTGGGGTAGAAAGGTCAAAACATTCACCCTCGAAAACAATACGATAGTATGTTAAACCTATGTTCAAAACACTAAAAACACAAAACAGACCGAAAACAATGCCCAAGTTCAAATTGATAGTTTTATTAAAAAATCTTGACAGTTTTTATTATACAATCATATAATAAAATGTCAACGTTGTGAGGTTCCTATGAAAGAATATCGACCTATTTTGTTAAACGCGAAGAAGTATTCTGAACACAGGTTAAGACACTCTGCAGTGTTTTGAACCTGGGTTAAACACACTACCGCTATGTTTTAACAAGGAAGTGGTTTGAACATCGTACACCGGTTCGAGTGATGTCATATGAGTGATGTCATACGGTCTGCCCAATCACCTACGTCATACAATAATTGCAGCCCCGCAACAACGGTCGCGCCGCCTCTTACACACGGGTGAATCACACACGGGTGAATCACCCCTCTGTTGTAGCGGGGCTTTACCCGCGGGGAATTTATCTGCACCCAATTATGTGTAAATAGAATACCAAGTACTTGTTTGACTTTTTCTATTCACATTGACTATAACAAATCGTGGCCAAACAAAAACGGTGGCCAAACATGCTATTCTTAACACAGAATGAATGGCATTTTGGAGAAAATCTTAAAGCACATTTCTTTCGCCGCCAGTAGGCCTACCTGAATTGACGCAAGTTTACGTGTCTTTCCGCGTATATCTATCAGCGACAGTAATTTATATTTAACAATGTTGATTATTTATTTATTTATTGTTTTTAAATGTTTCTTTGCACCACCGTCCAATGGTTGCACGAGCACGTTTACAGTCTTGACCAACAATGACAGAGGATACCGGATTATGCCCGCCCTCTTGAACACTGTAATCATTCTGGAGAATGCCTAGAAAATCAGTTCATTTTTTATGATGAACGCACTTATCTTGCCCATATTAATACTATCACGTTTAAAAGAAAATATCCAACTTTGACTTTTAGTAAACCTTAGGCGGACTTGCCTTGTCGGGGCAAGGCCACCACACTCACAGTTTAAACATACCATACATTAGGACAGCGGGGTTTCCTTTTTATGTCAAACAAGTTGTAAACATGATGTTAGAAAATAAATATCCTTGTAATGTTTGTTTTGGCAATGAAGTAAACCAACCAACCAATAAATTAAACAAAATAAAACAACACATTTTTGCACTGCTTCTGCTAGAAAATGGTGCAAACAAAACGACCTGGTTTCGTCATTGTTTTGACTAGAAAATAAGACTAATCTAAAGAAATAAAGATCTTCTTTGTGATCCCTGCTGTCTTCTTTCTCTTTTGTCTGGTTTGTTTTGCCAATTCTGTCTGACTGGTTGGTCTGTGCTGTAGACCTCGCTGTTCCTCTTCCAGTGCATGTTCCACTGTCATCTTTGTCACTATTGCCAACGTTCTCCTTCTGTTTGCCGTTGCACACTGTCGGATGAGAACATAATAGCAAGCACTGCAAGGTCGCGTCTTTACGTTGTTTGAGAACCTGTACATTAGTCTCCAATGCTTTCTCGTTGCAGTTGTTCATAAGATACTTTATTTACAGTTTGAACATTACGCGGGCGCAATTATCAAATTGAAAATATTGTTTCGGACTTCTAGAAAGCACTTTGGCGACCAGTATGCTTTCACCATAATATTCTAATCTTAAGAAAAATATTGTTTTAAATCAGGAACTTACAGCCCCTGTTTAATGCTGACAGCCGCTGTTTTATGCTGGCTTGGATTGAGACCGTTTGTTCCTGACAGAAAACTGAGAATATGGTCAGTGGTTAGCAGGCCCAGGTTGTCTGTCATATCAGCCGGACAGGGGATTGGGTCATTTAAGTTCTTTTTTCTGACGTCCGTGTAGCACACAGTCATACTACCTCTAGATCGCAAGAAACAACATGTCCGTTTGATCATCGTGTTACAATACAATACAATATTCCTAAGCAGAGCGCACATAGGTTATGTCCCTTAAAATAGCTCACAATCATACTAAATCCTAACAGAAAAATCACAACATTCTTTTCCATGTTTACAAGAATATGCAGCAAATTATAAGCAGTGTTGCTAAGATTCTACCCAAAATGTTGGAATACTAACACAGTGAACCAGCGCGAACGGATCCCGTGTAGAAATCTTATGGTACACCAGCAAGACAATCTGATGATTGGCAGGCAGACGTTGTACCAACGGAACCAGCGATGACAAGGGAAAATAGCTAGAACGACGAGTTTGCCAAAAAAAAATTTCGACTGACCTACTTACCCATATTTTGTTTACAAAACAGATGCAGCACGTGCAATGCAAAAGAGCTCGCGGCAGTGGATATCTACCCAATACTTCTGGTATACGCATCACCGAAGACGCATAAAACATGCACTTGTACATTGTCTAACTCCACTGCAAAGAGATTCGCGGAAAACAGAATCATCCTTTTACTAGTAGAATAAAAACATCGGCGGGTATTTTATAATCCCCTATCCGCTTTTTTATTAAATAGGAAGAAAGGAACTATATATATATATGTATATATATATATATATATATAAACACAAGTACGTCATGCTTTAGAACATAGCTGACGGACGGAGACACATGTAGGTAATGAATCAGCGAATGATCTTTCTTTTACAACGTTAACCCGTGTAAGGACATATATCGATCAGTCCCACTCACTGAGGGTTGTGACTGCAAAAGAAATGTGTATGAACCCTCCAGTAAAGTAATTCGTGACCCGAAGCAACAAAGAATGCCTGAGAATAACTAGAATTAAATAATGTCAACAATTACAAGAAAGATAAAAACGAACAGTCCATCTAGCGATGTTGCGATTTGATAAGGAATCGAAATCAATGGGGTTTTCAAACGACCTCTTGCCAAGAATGTAAATCATTTTTGCAACTAGAACAATGACCTGTAACTAATGGCGTTCTGGAATGTATTATACCTAATGAAAATAGCATTGACGTTTGCCGCTTACCGCAAACTAGTCCACCCTTTAAACGTTTATGTTTTACTCCAGACTTGTCCGGCCTCCTAAACGCTAAGTATTGCGTGATGCAGGTGCTTCGAAAACTGTCAGTATGAAAGAAAAATGTAACATAGATTAAAGTCGGACAAAGCACACCCCCGAAGTAAAGCGTACCTCCACATATATCGGCAGATCTTACTTTTATTGGCGCATTCTACCAGTCAAACGTCAACCAATGGACCAGTCAACATGACGCCAAACCATTTTGGTCACGTTCGATTTTCGCAGAAACAGCAACAAAAGTTATACAAATTTAAATGTTTTACTCATATTATTATAAGCAATATATCTAACACTGTCACTGGATTGGTAGTTTTTAGATAAGTGCAGATGTGCAAATCGTTTATGCCTTAGTGGAAAGTAAATAGACCAAATCGTCTTTGTCGCTAAAAGGGTGCAGTTTGTCTAACTCTGTTCTATACTTAGCAAACATGCTTGACATTACAAGAAGGACTCTAGAGTTTATGGTTTAAAGAATACATATTTATAGTTCACTATTGCTGATAGTTGCTGATAGAGAACATGATTATGCGAAAATTTATTTTTGTGGAGTACGGTGTATATTTCTGACAAGACGATACTATTAGAGTGTATGCTTTCTCGTTTACACAGACTCGCCAGTTGAGCGGGTTTACCCAGTAGATTATTGGTCGTAAACATTATCTATCGATCCACAGGAAATAACCCTGTCTACCGCTGTTTGACTAGGTAATAAATCATCAGTTGAAAAACAATATATTTCCTCTTCGAAGGTGAAGCTTATGATGATTTTAACTGAAGTATAGTATTCTCTATAATATGTATTCAGGGAGATTCTCTAAAACCTGCTAAAGGCGTATGTCACGCACCACCTTGCAAATGATCAATAATATAATAACAGAAATCGTGAACAATGAAACAATGTAAATATTGCATGTGCGAGTGCGTGTGCGTGTGCATATGTGTGACCGTGGCGAAGTTCAAAGTTGGCTCATTTCAAAGGCGAACGTAACATGTTACGTCGGTCACTGTAGTAGTCAAAAGTAATGACTTCTCCTTGTTACTGCCCGAACACTAGTGGCGATCGAGAGGATCAATTCCATGCCTGCGTAATGTGGGCGTCAAATGACACCAACAAAATGACACAATAACAAAACAACACTGGCGATAAATGTCACTTACAAATGCGTCATCGACAATGACCACACATGACAGCGACACGGTAATGGTAAATGTCATAATTATTCGCAAGTTCTCGACTATTGCGAGTAACAGACCTACTGTATCAGTTTGCTGCTACGTTTTAACAGCATCACGACCATCTTAGCACCAGATTGCTGGTTTTGATGCAGTTAAGTCAATTGAACTGAACCTCTTATCAGCTGCTGATACAGCCAGGGTCAGAAACGTCCCTGCCACAGCTGTAAGCTCTGTTGACCACGACAATAAAATGACCAAAGTCGGCTTGTTCTTCTTAATTATCTCTCAGTCTGGTATACCTGCTACTTCTTGTACGTTACACTATTATATGTGATGTTTTAGGGATATATAGTATATAAAGGCAAGCATGCTGGACAATCAGCAACTTTGATGAGTGATTAATGGTTCGGTATTTTTTTGAGATCAGACAGTTTGGTGTAGTTAAAGAGTAAATGTAAAGAGTTGCCAGTAGGTTAGATCGCTTTGCTACAATAAACATAGTCTACGTCGCGCACCGGGTGCAAGGCGTCATTGGAGTGACCGGTCATTTGGCGTGGCAGCCCCAAAGCTATGGAAGTTGCTGCCGCAGCATCTGACGTCAACAACAATTACCACTACTGTTTTTAAATCGAAGCTTAAAACTCGTCTGTTTTCTAGAATATTCCGTGCGGTGCCGTGAGCAACGGTTGTTGGAACGGCGCCAAATAAATTCCACGATTTGATTTGATAGTGCATACTGAATAGTAAAAATGTTTAACTTGTCTCCAGCATGCCTGCCAATTTAAAGTGTAGGACGGGAAAACACCCATCTGGAGCAAATCGTCTACCCACCGTATCTAGCCAAAAAGGCTGGACAATGTACACTAATTTGAAATAGGCTAGCTAGCCGGAGCTGTATGTCACCATGTCTATGTAGATAGTGTACGTAGGCTGGATAGTTGCAAACCATTACATTCGCGCTGTTTCCCTTTTTTCTTCGACATGCATAAAAGCCTGTCAGGTACACGTAAGTAAATAACTTAAATCAAAGAACTACGTTTGATTTTTAACATGTCGCTAATTGTCGATCTCAGGCCAATTGTCCAAGATGTGGATAAACGTAGATATAGGCGAATGAAGCTCGGCAGCTGGAAGAAACACTAATGTTCCAAAGGTAGATTAGTAATATATAAATAAACGATATATACACACACACACACACACACACACACACACACACACACACACACACACACACACACACACACACACACACACACACACACACACACACACACACACACACACACACACACACACACACACACACACACACACACACATATATAGATTCGTTTCTCAGTATCCGTTGACCTGAATCCAAGACATTTTGTTCTGCGTTGCTCTTATTCATTTGACTGCGACTGAATGCATGCCCAGGTGACCTGATAGTCACCCTGTTCAAAGACGAAGACAGTACAACTACGTGACCTACGGGATAATCTGAAAACATGCCGTGGCAAACATCGTGGGAAAGACCTATCGCGACTGCAGGTGGCGATCAGTCCACTGACTTTACTAAGATAAGTCTCTATACAGGCCCTGTACACCAGTCGAGTAAACATTAATCTATCCAATGTTTACCCAGTGCAACCAGCCGAAACGTAAACACAAGCAAATAAATGCGCTTGTGTGTTTGTGTTCTAAATAACATTACCATGTTGGTCAGTACAAAAAGTGCCTATCCGCTATGGGTTATAATATGTACTGTTTGCACACTCGACTGTGTTCGTCTGATCTTTCGTTTACGGGGTCACGAATACGATAACTTATGTAATCCCAAGATGTATGTCGCTGTATGTCGACGACATCACTGTTGCCAGTGGAATATTACTGTACGAATTTCAATATTTATGTACAAAATACGTCTATAAGGAGACCGCGTGCATGCGAAATTGCCAAGTCGAATTTGGGATATCGTCGGACACAATGTCATCCTATTAGGCAATGAAGGTGTCGCGAGGGCTTACAAGAGGCTGCAATGAAACATGTATTTTAGTTGATATTTCATTGGCCGTTATTAACATAATTAAAGCAAACTTAACATTGCAAAACTACTCCAATGACACGTTTATTGTGCATGTTGCGATGTGGGATAACTCTGATCGGGAGAAAAAAATTTAATGTCTAACTAAATGTTTAAATCTGAATGTGACGAAGTGATCAGTCATCGCGTTTTCTGGTTAGAAAAGCTGTCAGGTTTACCTAGAACTATCAGTAGTAGCCGCAGACCTATCAGCTCAGTCGTACATGAATACTGACCAAGTAACCCAGTAAATATCAACACGTTTTTTCACGACAATCTGCAATAAGATGATTAAGCCCAAACTTCCGGTATCATAGCAAGGCAAAGACAAATTTTGTACAGTATTCGCCGTCTCCTGTTTTGACAGAAGAACTCATGCAGTTTCTGAAATGTTGACACGATCTCACCACCTACCGATTTTTCAGCTAAACTGTAATTTCGAATAAAAATGCGTACATTTCGAATCCAATTATGCCGCATTACAAAGACATTGTGTTTGTATATGCAGAACAAATTTTCCAGAATAAAGTAAACGTAACAATATTTTTTTAATCTACCGCACATACGGTGAACCCTTTCCAAATATCTCCCTTTCGCGACTCCCGCAGCCGACCATCCTTATCTACCATGCTCATATGTGGTACACCTCCCGCACGACTAGCATTGTAAGATATTTTATCTTCATGTAATAATAATAAAACTTTATTTTGAAATCAGCTGGTAATAGTCACGCTGAATGAACCCACTTCGAGCAGGTTCCAAAGTTACCCTTGAAGATGTCGCGGTGTTTGGCGAATGCTGTCCAGTTGGCGGTGATTTTTCTTTGAATCTCCTTGTCTTGGTTTTTGTCTGTGATACTGTATCGCTGTCCCAGATAGACGTAGCTTTCAACGTTCTCTATCTGCGTCGTGTTGATACACATTGGTGTGTATTTTTTAACATCACCTTTGCCTTCGAAATTTTAATCTTCAGACCTTGTTTTTAACTTTCATCAGCTAGCTCCTGCAGCATTTTTGTGTAGTTCTTGCAATGTAGTAGCGCATATGAGTATGTCTTCGGCGAAGCGAAGATGACTGAGTTATTCTCCGTCTATCCTCAAGTTTCTTGTTTCCCAGGTCAGTCTTCCGTATGGTTACCGAAGTCATGCTGCGCATGTTCAAAAAGAGCGCGTCGTACAATATGGGATACATTGGTTGGATATCGCGAGACTTTTGTGCAACTGCGAAAAGTGGGGTTATTCACGAGTCCCTCGTCAGACGAGTTTTGAACAGATGACGCCATATGACAATCGGCCTTATCCGTATATAAAACAAAATAACGTGTTCAAAGCGCATCAAGTCGGAGCGTTTCTAACGCCCGTAACATCGTCACATTTCAGAAAAGCTATGACTTACCGGTAAATCGGTAAAGTTGTTATGTAACCCTATGCACCCATGCGTAAAACTGCACTACGTAGACATGACCTAGTTAACTATTATCAAACCATTTATCAAATTAACACTATTCATGGTCCGGAACGGTACCCCAAAAAATCCTGAGAGAAGGGCATTGAAAATGTGAGGTCGCTCAGATGAGTATCAATGGTGGCTCTAATATATAACAGGCTCTATTGATATCTATCTATCAACACGATCTTGTTGCATAAGTACCAACATCGTAATGTAGTGACCGCCGAGTGATGTTCAAAGCGGAACACATAAACAGACCATACGTCACACATGTAGGTGTACGACTGGTACGTTTTATTGTGTAGTAAGCGAACGGCAACGACACCCCGCTGACTGATGCAGCTAGCCCTGGGCTGGCCCTTCGACAGTCGCCCCCTGGTGGATTAATCAAAACAACGGAAGACTTCTTGTCCGCAAAACATGGCAGGGATTTCCGCCTAAACTGTATTACTGGCGCAAACCGGATTTGCCAGCACACAACAGTATGCACAGAATTAGAGGTGACACCTGGCGAGAGCAGCGGTATCAAAAGGGTACCTTGTCACACACACCCCAGCTTGAGGTAGTCGTCCCCGACAACCTAAAATAACTCTTAACATAATTTCCAAAAGGGAGATGCCTGGTTGTACAATAAACATTAAATACAATTATATCATCTAGATGATGCAGTTGTGTCTCGCTTCAGCGAGTCTTCTCTCTCTAGCTGCATCATAACCGATTTGCTCCAGAGATCACGGCTTGTTCTTATCCATTACCTGACGCATCGCTTCTCGCATTAGGCCAACACCCAACTGTGAAAACACTTTCGCCAGAACTTCTTGTACTGAGTCACTTGGTGCTAATTCTGCAGTCTCTTGTATCACTGACCGAGGCTCCTTGTGGACATTGGAATGCTTCCCCAATGTAGTGCATTTTGACCTCCTAGGCTGTGGTGTTGGTAGAATGTCCTCCTCTGGAGACTCAGAATCACGCTCCATTACAGAATCTGCCTCGGGTGACGGTTCTCGTAGAGGTTGTGCTGCTGCTCTATTCCGAGATGGACGTGGTTTGGGTCTTGGTCTCAAGACAACCTGAACGTCCGGGTCCTCATCTAATGATGATTGGTCCGATTCACAGGAGACCGTACTCCTACGTGGGCTTCTTCATTCTTGCGGCTGATCCAACTCCATATGGAGCTTTGCACAAGGTCGAACCTCAGCCCTGTTTACATTGCATGGTTGACCGCTTCCATCTGAAGGTTCTACTGTGTAGACATCACCGTGTGGGTTAAGTTGATCTATCACCTTGTATACGACTGGGTCCCAAGCATCCTGAATTTTGTTCCGTCCCTTAACCTTCCTGTTCCGGAGATAAACTCTGTCGCCCACGTGGAGAGGGGCACTCTTGGCCTTCCGATTATAAATATCCCTCCGGGAGCTTGCCTCTTGTTTGATTCTCTGTCTTGCTTTCTCATAAGCATCTGTTAGGCGGGTCTGATGTTCTTTCACCCAATCCGCCGGAGTATGTTCCTCTCTCTCAGCACCTCCAAGCAAAATATCAATGGGCAACCTTGCATCACGACCGAACATCAAGTAGAAGGGCGATACTCCTGTTGACAAATGACTAGTGGCATTGTAGGCATAGAGAACCTCTGGTAAGTATCTTGGCCAATGCCTTTTCTTCTCTGGTGACAATGTTCTCAGCAAATTGTGCAGCGTAAGGTTAAACCGCTCACACTGTCCATTCCCTTGTAGTCTGTAAGGAGTAGTACGGCTTTTTCGAATCCCATAGATCTTACATAGCCCAGCGATAATCTCCGACTCAAAATTTCGCCCTTGGTCTGAATGTATTCGGCTTGGTACACCATACCGCAGGAACCACTCCTGCACAAGAGCTTTGGCTGTAGTTGTAGCCTTCTGGTCCTTTGTTGGAACTGCCACTGTAAATTTGCTGAAAACATCCGTAAACACATTCTCCCGACCATCAGAAGCTGGTTCTAGTACAGTGAAGTCGATGGCAAGTATCTCTAATGGTTTTGTGGCGAGGAGACTTCCCATTGAGGTACGTATCCGAGGAGTTGGCATCTTTGCCAGTGTGCAACGATCACATGTGTTGCACCATTCTTCAACTTCAGCCATCATGCGCGGCCAGTAGCACCTATTTCTAACAAGGTCTTGAGTCCTCCCTATACCTTGGTGACCCATTTGATCATGAAGGCTCTCCATAATCTTCTTCCTTAGGACCAAAGGAAGCAAGCACTGCTTAAGATGACCTTCCCTTGGATCCTGCACAGTTCGGTACAAGACTCCATCTTTGGCCTCAATTCTGTCCCACTGACGGAGAAGTGTCAGCACATCTTGTGGTTCTCGTTTCCTCTCTTGATAATTTGGTTTCCTTTTCTGGTCCCAGTAATGAACGAAGCGTTTGATCACAGGATCTTTCCTCTGCAGCTCACCAATTTCCGCGTGAGTAAACGATGGTAGTGTCTCACTGGTCATCTCTGAAGGCTGCCTCATCTCACATGACACTTGGTTCACTTCCAGTTGACAAGCATCTATAGCTTCGGTCAGGATTTCTTCTCTCAGCTTTTGGGGAAGAGCCGCAGAGTTCACCTCTATGTCCTCAGACCTACTTTGTCGAGACAGTGCATCTGCATTACGATTGCTCCTTCCACTCCTGTACTTCATTTGGAAGTCGAAGAGAGCTAGCTGTCCTGCCCATCTCTGCTCGACAGCCCCCAACTTTGCAGTTGACTGAATGTAGCTCAATGGATTATTGACGGTATACACAGTGAAGGTGGAGCCAAGAAGGTAATCTCGGAATTTCTCTGTGATGGCCCATTTCAGGGCCAACAATTCCAACTTGAACGAGCTGTAATTCTCCATATTCTTCTCCGAACCTCTGAGGCCTCTGCTAGCATATGCAATGACCCTCCTTCTGCCATCTTGCTCCTGGGACAGTACAGCCCCTAATCCCTTGAAGCTTGCATCCGTCTCGAGAATGAAGGGCTTGTTATAATCAGAATACCCTAACACGTCTGTTGATGTTAACTTCATCCTCAGTTTCTCAAATGCTCTTTGACAATTGTCATCCCAGAGTTCTCCTATAGGCTTGTCATGTTTCTTGTGATTCTTGGTTAGATTTGCAACCACCTCGTGTAGAGGTCTAGCTATCTGAGAGAAGTGTTCTATGAATCGTCGGTAGTAGCTGGCAAAACCTAGGAACCTTTGCAGTTCCTTGACAGTCTTCGGTACCTCCCAGTTGGCAACAGCTGTAATCTTGTCTGGGTCTGGAGATACTCCATGTTCAGAGACCACATGCCCCAATTATCTGACCTCCCTCTTGAAGAAATGACACTTTTCTGGTTTCAAGCATAGACCATGCTTCCTCAGCCTTGAGAAGACAATATCCAGTCTATGTAAGTGTTCTTCGAATGTCTGACTGTATACAATTATGTCATCAAGATAAACAAGCAGAATCTAGAACATCTGATCTCCCAACACTCCTTGCATCAATCTCTGGAATGTGGCTGGAGAATTTGTCAATCCGAATGGCATCCGAAGACACTCAAACAAACCCATTGGTGTAATGAAAGCTGTCTTTTCACGGTCCTTCTCTTCCATGGCCACTTGATTAAACCCAGAGGCTAAGTCCATCACAGAAAACCATTTTGCACCATGGAGCCTATCTAGTGATTCTTCAATCCTTGGAAGGGGATACGCATCAAGAACTGTCTTAGCATTGAGGTGCCTGTAGTCTACGCAAAGCCTGAGACTTTGGTCTTTCTTCCTTACCAACACTATTGGACTGGCATATGGACTCATACTTTCCTTGATGATTCCTTTACGCAACAGCGTCTTGATGTGTTCCTTGACCTCTTCGTACTGGGTTGGTGGAATCCTTCTGTAAGGCTGCGAGACAGGGATGTCATCTTTCAGCCTGATACGATGCCGTACTGTCTCAGTATAACCCAGTGATTCTTCATTCTTGGCGAATACTTCTGCATGCTTCTCGAACAAGGCTCTCAACTTGTCCAACTGTGTCTTTGAACAGACATTGACCAGATGAGAGAAATCTACTGGAAGTGGAGGTTCTTTTGACTCATCCACATCTGATTTCACACCTGATTTAAAGCTGATGTTTACTTCAACTTCATCCACCGTGACTTGTCTGAAGTCAAACTCCCTGTTAGGTTCTTCTTCCTCAATGTCAACGTATTGAAGCCGTCTTATGCGGGTCCTTGGTTTCAGCCACACATCCCGACTTCCCATGTTAACAATCCTAACCATGTAATTTCCTTTTACAGCCTGGGAAAGAGTGTTGACTACCAAAAGATTCCCTGGCAGAGTTGTTGTGAGTGGTTCAATCATGGTTTGATTACATTCCCCTTGCTGCCTGTGAAATCCAGTCACCTTTACGGTAGATACAGATCCAGCCGGTACTCGAACATCACTCCGTCCTGCCACCCTAGCAAAACCTCTGACCTGATGGTCATTCTCTGCCCTTCTCTCCTGTAGTATTTGGGTCCACTACTGTTACTTCATGGTCTTGTGTAAGAAGTTCCTTACAAGCTCCTATCACGTTCATTCCTAAGAGTCCGGGAATGTCCTGCCTCCTGGGCTGTATAGAGTGGTCTTGGGGATCCTTTATGATAAGAATTCCTCTTTTAGGAAGTACTTTTCCCAAGACCTCCACATCCAGTTCCACATAACCTATGTAAGGGATGTCCAACCCATTTGCAGCCTTCAGCTTCAACCAACTACTTGTAGAATCAACATCTCCAGTTGGACAAATGTGCTTTCTAAAGAATCCCTCTGTTACTGTTGTTACCATGGAACCGGTGTCCAAGAGGCAAGTCACTTCTACTCCTCCCATCTTCACTTTAGTGACTGGACACCGCCCAACTGCTCGGTGGATAATGTCCTGACGTCTGGGTCGAGTAGACTGAGCCGGACTCCCTCCCCCCACTACTTGGCGCTTAGTAGTAGGAGGAATCAGTTTCCCGCGGTATCTGTAGACTTCACATCAGCATCCTGGCTGAATACAACACCACTCTGTTTCCTCTCTGTGCAGTCCCTTCTGGTATGGCCAGGCTTTTTACAATGGTAGCAGATGAATCTGCCCTGCTCGTCTTTGAATGGTGGTCGCTTCTTTGGCCTATGTTCCTGCACATAGCTTCCTTTCCTATTACCACTCGACTGAGCTTCCAACAAGTTCTTCATGCCTGCTACCAGATCATCCAGTGTTCTCTGCTGTTTCTCAACTGTAGCCTGAAGTAGTTCAACTACCTTGTCTGTTTGCACTACAGCCACCTCCGTCTGATGTACTCCAACGGTCCTACGAACTGGCTTATCCTCCCCTTCGTCAACCCACAGAATGGCAGCTTCCCTTAGATCAAAGAAACTAATGACTGGTCTCTCCCGTTTCAACCTCTTGAGTTCCCGCCGAAGATTTATGTCCCGTACATCCTCCGCAAAAACCTCGCCCATGAGGTGGTCCACATTTCCACCAACTGCCTTGATCCTGCTCCCGATCTGCATTAGTTGATGGCAGAATTGCTGGAGGGACTCCCCTGGCTCTTGTCTTCTGTTGTGAAAACGGGCCAACAGCTGGGCTGACGTCAATTTTTCTCCAAACACCCCCACCAGGATCTCCTGCAGCCTCCCGGGGTCCCTTCTTTCAGCTGCCGTCCTGTACCTAACTTCCTCACGTGCGGGGCCTTCAAGGTTTGAAATGATGTAGTCAGCCCTTTCAGCTGGTGTCATGCGCCGCGCATCAAACACTGATTGGATCTCCTGCAAGAAATCCTGTATTGGGTAGTACTCCTCTGTGGAAGTACCCGAAAACTTTCTCACCTTGCGTTCTCTTGGGGCAAAGACTACCCTGACCTCTTGTTCAACTGGAACAGGCACTGCTTGAGCTCCCAGAGCCTCTGGTAGGGCATTCAGCCGCTCCTGCAACCGGTTCACGTGGGCCTGCAAACGTTCAAATTCCGTCTGTTCCTCAGCTTCTGTCATGGTTTCTGCTTCGGTAACTAATACAATCAACCAGGCACAATAATGGAATAGGTATCATAAAGCCGCAAATATAATGTATAATAACGATCCAGCCACCTCAAGCAAGGAATGATAGGAACAGGCAAGAGGTTGACTCTGCGCCCTAAAACTTAAATAACCAGGGATCCCATCAATTACACAATTGAAAAGTATTTTCTAATACTGATAAAAAACAAACATGATCAACTGTTAAGCATGTTGATGTAATTAATATCAACACTAAGACAACAATGACACAAATTATCTCTTACCCGCTACCCAAGTCACTGTCCAAATAACATCCTTGAACAGGGTCACATGAAAAATACAGTGTAACACAAGTAATGTTGACAGTTGACATGCTAGTTTCAGTTCAAGAGGTATACCAGAGTTCTTGGTATAATGAACAAGTCACATCGGCCACCTCTTGCAGGCTTCAGAGTGAGGCGCCACCTGCTGGTACTATCCAAGCCTCGAATGTTCAACCTGTCCCAGGGGTACATCTACTCTGTATGCAGCACCGGTTGATGTTTCACGGTCTCACCGGGTCCAATCCAGGTCCGGATCTTCTGCCCTGTGGTCCCCGGTTCGGTGTCCTTGCCGTTCCTTATAAGCCACTTACCCTGCTCGCAGCGCCATTTGTAGTGACCGCCGAGTGATGTTCAAAGCGGAACACATAAACAGACCATACGTCACACATGTAGGTGTACGACTGGTACGTTTTATTGTGTGGTAACCGAACGGCAACGACACCCCGCTGACTGATGCAGCTAGCCCTGGGCTGGCCCTTCAACAGTCGCCCCCTGGTGGATTAATCAAAACAACGGAAGACTTCTTATCCGCAAAACATCGCAGGGATTTCCGCCTAAACTGTATTACTGGCGCAAACCGGATTTGCCAGCACACAACAGTATGCACAGAATTAGAGGTGACACCTGGCGAGAGCAGCGGTATCAAAAGGGTACCTTGTCACAGTAAGCTCTTCTGACAAAAGCCACACCTAAGTGTCGATTAGAAACATAGGCCCTATACAATTTAGTATATATATATATAATACTGAACAGCACCGCCCTCGTCTTCCGATGTCAACGGAGGAGTGGTCCGGCTCAGCCCACCCATAATTTCGTTCCGGTGTCAACAAAAAGTATATTATATTAGCCTTAATTTGGTATCATGGTCACATTAATATGTGAGATTTCAAGCTCATCTGCCAATTTTCGTTGAAATGGGTGTCCATCAATGCGAAGCTAGGCTGCGTCAAACCGACAGGCATTTTTTTTAAATAATAATGATGTTAATGTAATTCTGTTCAAAAGAAACAAAATTTATGAACGCATCGCCACAAGCCATCTGGCGAATGGTTTTATATATTTGTTTTATTATCCACCAGGTGGCGGATTGATTATTTTATAACCAATGAAATATTATCATCTGCCAACTCAAAAGCGGCAGCCATGGAGGTACACGCAAACAAAACAAAATCACAGCGGGAACACAAGCAGGTGAAAGTATCCGAAACAACTGAAGCAGAAGTAAAACACCTAAAACTGAAATATAAGTGTCCCAACTGCAGCCAAATGTTTCCCAAGGAGCATGGAATGAAAACTTACAAGGCACGCTGGTGTACAGGGGATCCAGAAGTTGGCAGACAAAGAAGTACAAAAACAAAAGAGAAAAGAACACACCAATCAACAAATAATAATGGAATTACTTCTTTAGCGGCAATATTCTCGGAAAATCTTAGGATTAATTGCGTTCTTGTTGTTAAGTACAGAGCAAAAGTCGTCAACAGGTGGATGGAATTGCTAAGAAACTAAGGAGAATATACAGTATTAAAAGATAGATGACGGCGAAATGAAACGATATGTCTTACTGACTAACACCAATGGAGAGTAAGTTCCACAAAGTTGGTGCAGCAAACAAAAAGGCTCGAGTTCCAAGATTCGTCTTAACTATGGGAATAAAAGTAGATCAGAGTCTGCCGACCGAGATTGTTTAGGTTTCTTTGCCGAGGTAAACATAGAGTGTAGGCACGCAGGTTGTTTCGATGATAGGGCTTGATAAGTAATTGTACAGATCTTAAAAATAATGCGATATCGCACAGGTAGCCAATGCAGTGATTGTAGAAGTGGCACTGAGCAAGAACAACGGGGAGATCGGGTAACTACCGTAACCAAACAATTTAGGACACGTTGAAGTTTTGTAATTTTGCTAGCGATATTATGAAGGAGGGAATTGCAATAGTCAGGTCTGCTGCTAACAAAAGCTGTTGCAATAGTTTTAGCTGAATATGTTATTTCAATCAACACAAAACGCAATCATATATATATATAGATATATGTATTATGATTGCGTTTTGTGTTGATATATATATATATATATATATAGATATATGTATTATGATTGCGTTTTGTGTTGATTGAAATAACATATTCAGACGGTTGTATCGTTCACACCATGGAGTAGGAATAATTTTTTATTGTAGTGTCGGGTCAGAGTGATGGACAGCAGTGTCTATACGTTTGTTCGTGAGCCCGACTGACCTATAGCGATGCTACACGCGAATAGGCGGTATCAGCGTTATAATATATATATATATATATATATATATATATATGTATATATATATGGTCGATTCCCACTAAACGTTGACAAATGGTGTTCCCAGGGGGGCAAAAATAAACATATGCGTATAAAGTTGTGTTTTCTGTAGGACGAAAAAACATATTGAGGTAATCGGAGAATAAGATTGGGCAAGTTAAATCCTGAAACTGAGCATTTCACAGCTAATAGAAATAGGAAGTGTTTAAGTTCTGAAACCATACGTCTGCAGACAAATCCCTCTACTTGGAAACTGCTACAACTATTTCATCTCACATTTACCTGTGAAATTTTATTTTCAATGTTTGTATAACACATTTGTGTTTTAAATTCAGTAAGAAATATGTTTCGGACTTCTTTTTTCATTTTAAGGGGGACGTATTTTGCGCTCTCCCAGACTTGATGTTTTATAAAGGTGACTTTCTGTTACATATTACCACTACAAGGGGAATGCATGTTTTATCTTTAAAATACATTCATGGCAAGGTATACACATTGAGCTTTTCAACAGGGTATACCTTATTGACACTGATTTATAACTATCAATTTGTAGACAGTTTAGAATTTGCAGGTGTACGGTTTCATATAATATACTTTTAAGTACAATGGAGTAAAATACTGGCTAAACCATTGGACAACTCTAACTTGTTTTAAGAACGTTTTGGTATATATCCGACAGTCTTTATTGATTATGTTAATGATATGTAGGTGATTCTGTCCTATTCTTATTATTCTAATTAAGAAAACGCCGGAGACGTACGGTTCCATGTACCTCCTCTTATAAGGTGTATTGTGTATTAACTGTCAAAAGGTCGTGATGTAAGTATTTAAATTGGTTGTACAAACGTTACAGATACCAAGCGCTGATGTTACTTCATATACTTTGCAAAAATATTGAGGTGTGGGCTAAGAAACTGTCTGAGACGTACGGTTTCATGCTTATGTACGGTTTCAGTAGAATAGAGTATTTTTTCTTATTTGACCACTTTTTACTTAAACTTTGTCTACGTACATACCCGAGTGTAAAGCCATTCCTGTGAGTGTTCCATATATGTGTACCACCATTGGGTGAATGGTCACCTGGGACTTGACATAGTACACTGCCGTTATTTCGTCCTGGTATCTGCACACCCAATTTTCAGCATAGTCCACCTGGACCGTTGCCTCCGTCTTTTCCGCCATGGACTGCTTCAAGATGCGGATCTGGTGCTATTGGATGGTCACCCGGTGACAGTGCTCACGGAACTCGGCCATGCAGGATATGAGTTGGTCTGTGAAGTCTCTTGTACTTTGTACAACTTGGGTCAGTTTCACCTTCTTGAAGACTCTGCCCTTGTATTCAACCTACTGGGCTTGCCTTGCCTTGGTACCGAACTTCTGTTTTCGCTTGGCGTCATCTGATTCCCGAAAATAACGAAAAATGGGGCGACTGGGCCGATGATCCAACTGGCAGTTATAGCCGACGTACGGTTTCGGGAGACGTATGGTTGCAAAGACCAGTAAAAGCAAAATAAATTGAAGGGAAATGTATCTACAAATTACAATGTTGTCCTATAGTTACCTTGTTATGTGTTATTTATGAGTAATTAATATTTATTACTAATCTACAAATCTCTACTTACAATGCGTATTCAAACTTGCGATGTATGGTTTCATGAAAAACTTCCCCAAGTCGGTTTCGTCGCTCAACACAATTTATTAGCCAACATTTTTGATTTACATCAGCATAGGACTTATGTATCCAGCGGTGGCATCAAGTTGAGTGTGAAATCTGTGCTATTTAATGAACTGTTGTACTACATTTTCCTAAATGAATGACTGCAGACGGACGGTTTCAGAAAAGTTCCCCAACATGAAAATAATCAGGAAAAATCAGGGTTTTGACCTGAAGTTTTAACTTGTTGATCAATAATGCCTGAGACATCGACCTTCATAACCAAACATTAACTGTATACCTTGCGTATGTTGTTCAAATAATACAATGCGTTGTAAAGTACTGATGGCATATATTTCACAGAAATAGAGCAGAAATTACCCATTTTGGGGGGACAGTACTCAGAGATTCCATGGTACATATACAAAAGTAGGGTTCCCCGGAAAGCCCCAACGAAGACGCATGCGTACAGTGTCATTCCAGCCTTCCAACTAGTATATTAAATGAGTTATAGCCCTGGAACCTGTTTGTCAACGTTTCGTGGGAATATACCATATATATATCTTCGACGTATACATATCAGAACAAAATGTCAATTTTTCTTCACTAAGCATTCCCACCACCAAACGTATTCTACGTTTTATTAATCTATGCACCTGCGAATATCATCCGTGACAGCAATATTACAATCCACATTCGATTATCGTTACTACATGGCAATCTCATAGCTGAGCGATGATCCGCTATGATATATATATATATATATATAAACCAGATAATCAATACAATATATATAAGCTAACATTCACTCATGTGTACACAGAACATGTATTTTACATACTTCCGGTATTCTCTCCTAGAATGGGCATGTATGTAAGACTTCGTTGTCTATTTACGCAAAAGCTCGGTTTGACCACCACACAGTAATAATACCTGGTTACAATTGAGAACAGGCTGCATCCTCCTTTCTGTGTGTAACTCTGGACTGGTGTGATCTATCTGTCTCAACCACTAATCAGTGAACAATATCCTTCGCATCTGTCATGTGACCCCTGCTGATGATGACATCCTTGTACCCATAGGAAATGCAATCATTCAACGTGTATATAAATCTTCATTATAGCGACATTCCAATGCGTTGTGAAATTATTCCACATAAGTTTCCAACCATACCACAGTTCCTATTCATATAAAGCTGCCTACCATTATATAATTATTACATTTATGACTCAACTATCCTACCTGTCTACCTTAACTATAATGTAATGTTCGCCCGGTTCTTTGACAATCTGACCCTATGCTACCTCCCTAGTTTATTCGCACTATTGCGTAAGCACTAGCCAGCAGTCAATATCCGTACAGGGTAACCCCTATTTAGTATTTCACAGTCGATAGCTACCTATGTTGTTCCCAACACAAAATCATGACACCATAGTAGTCGAGTAGCGACGTGAGAGGAGTCATAGATATATAGTGAACAGTAATGGTCTAAGAACTGACCCCAGCGGGACACCGCAGGTCAGTTTGTGAGGTTTAGACTGCTCACCGGCAATCAAAATCGTGTATTGGTCAATGTTGTAAGTAGGCAGCGAACCATGACAAACAGTGATCGTCGACCCTGATGTGTGTTTAAAAGATTGGCAAGGCCAACTGTATCAAATGCTGCGTTCAGATCAATTAACAGCAGAGCCACACCATTGCGTTCGTCCATGCACCGAATCACAATGTCTTGCACGTGCAGAAGTACAGTTTCAGTACTACAGCTCAGTCGGTAAGCTGAGTGCAACGGCATATGCAGGTTGTTTTCACGCATGTGTGCAGGCAACCAGTTTGCCACCGGTTTGCCGAAGAGGAACTTATCAGTGTAGATGACCTGTACAGGCGGAGGGCAAAGAGGAAGGGAAGGCAGATTTATCTGGATCCCGATCACCCCCTAAGTCACTGTTACAATCTGTTACCACCTGGCCGTTGTTTTCAGTTGCCTCAATTGAGACTCAGTCGCTCTCGAAATTATTTCATCCCATCCTCTATCCGTCTTCTAAACGAACGATCTGCCTCCTTCCCCCCTCTCTCCAATGCTTGACTGGCCGATTGAGAATGTGTGTGTGTGTGTGTGTGTGTGTGTGTGTGTGTGTGTGTGTGTGTGTGTGTGTGTGTGTGTGTGTGTGTGTGTGTGTGTGTGTGTGTGTGTGTGTGTGTGTGTGTGTGTGTGTGTGTGTGTGTGTGTGTGTGTGTGTGTGTGTGTGTGTGTGTGTGTGTGTGTGTGTGTGTGTGTAAGGGCTACTTGCGGTGTATAACTTATTTCCCCAACTTTTGATGGTTGTGATTCTTAGTATGTGTTTTTATCATACTCTTATACTATACCATGAGTATTTATCCATAGATCGATGGTGTGTGTCTATGTGGTCAGTGTGGTCTGTGTGGTCAGTGTTCTCAGTTACACATGTTTATTTATTGCTCTCTTAATAGCGAACACCACAAGAGAATTTCCCCATGAGGGAAAATAAAGGTATTTGAATTGAATTGAATTGCCACAATCCTCTCGACTAACTTCGATAAAAAGCACATGTTCGAGTTAGTTATACTAATTCGAATAGTTGTACTAATTGAGAAGTAATTATGTAGTGTGACAGCTGGACTTCTTAAGAACACACACACACACACACACACACACACACACACACACACACACACACACACACACACACACACACACACACACACACACACACACACACACACACACATATATATATATAACATATATTCTTAAGAAGACACATATACACGACACAGAAAGTTGAGTTTTGAAATCACGTCGTCGGAAATCCCTCGTAGCGAGGGTGATCTTTCCATGGATTGTCAGTGCATTTTGGTGTGTATTTGCAGATTGCTTATCAACCCAATCTTTGCTTGATATTGCGACTATGTATAACCAGAATACACGTGGTGGGGTGGATTGTGTAGATTTTCCGTGGCTCTAATCTTCCTAGCCTCACGCTAAGGTTGTTACTATGTTGCCTTCGAATGACTCTGTGCCGTTTCGAGTAAACGACCGCCATTGAGAACGCGATAGAGCCTCGGATTCCCAGGTGTTTGGGTCAATGTCACATCTTTTCAAGGTGGGTTTAAGGACGTCTTTTACAGCGTTTACCCTATCCTCATTTAAATCGTTTGCGATGACAGCTTTGAGTAGAAAACTTGCTTGGCCAGTCCCGTGTCAAACACTCAATGGTTGTTGCATGATGGTTCCATCAAACCTTTATGTGACAGCCTCATCGAAGACACTGCTGTTTGTTCTTCTGTCCTGCCAAAAAAGTCGCAATATCTCTCGTAAGCAGCTTTAAAAGATATTGCCCCGAGGCCATTACATGTCGCAGTTGCACCTAGTGACGACAGATAAGATGTCTGAAGTATCAGACACTTCCTTTCAACCTGGATAATGGGGCTTTGCAACCTTATTTGAGAGAAATGCTCCTTTAAATAAATAAAATAGCTCCTGTTTGTTGGTAATTTCCAGTTTATTGACACCTTGTTGTCCCATGTTACCTTCCTCAGAGTCCCGTTACCACGCTGCTCTCGTGTGGATTATTTGTTGTCCCATGTTACCTTCCTTTGAGTCCCGTTACCACGCTGCTCTCGTGTGGATTATTTGTTGTCCCATGTTACCTTCCTCTGAGTCCCGTTACCACGCTGCTCTCGTGTGGATTATTTGTTGTCCCATGTTACCTTCCTCTGAGTCCCGTTACCACGCTGCTCTCGTGTGGATTATTTGTTGTCCCATGTTACCTTCCTCTGAGTCCCGTTACCACGCTGCTCTCGTGTGGATTATTTGTTGTCCCATGTTACCTTCCTTTGAGTCCCGTTACCACGCTGCTCTCGTGTGGATTATTTGTTGTCCCATGTTACCTTCCTCAGAGTCCCGTTACCACGCTGCTCTCGTGTGGATTATTTGTTGTCCCATGTTACCTTCCTCTGAGTCCCGTTACCACGCTGCTCTCGTGTGGATTATTTGTTGTCCCATGTTACCTTCCTTTGAGTCCCGTTACCACGCTGCTCTCGTGTGGATTATTGTTGTCCCATGTTACCTTCCTCTGAGTCCCGTTACCACGCTGCTCTCGTGTGGATTATTTGTTGTCCTATGTTACCTTCCTCAGAGTCCGTTTCCACGCTGCTCTCGTGTGGATTATTTGTTGTCCCATGTTACCTTCCTCAGAGTCCCGTTACCACGCTGCTCTCGTGTGGATTATTTGATCCTTGTTGTCCCTTGTTACCTTCCTCAGAGTCCCGTTACCACGCTGCTCTCGTGTGGATTATTTGATCCTGCTGGCGAGGAACATATCCTGCACGACGCCAATACTGTTGGAGTTAACGAAGTGCTGCATGATGCGAGGAACAACAACAGTGTCAGCACTCATCAAACGTCGTCATGTTGGTTGATGCATCTTTTCAGGTGACCTTGTTCAACTTTCACTTTCAGCTTTAACTCCACAGTTAGACCACCACAACTCCATGCCATGTCTCATTTTGACGAGGATACAATACACATAGGTGTATAACGTGGCCTCGTGTAAGCGGACACAAAGTAGTTATGCAAACATTGTAATTATACAACGTTTGCGGAATGGCTCAGTTTTGAACATTCATCATTCGGTGGTGACCTTGCTTTGACCTTCACTCCACACTTACTGCACAGTTGATACTCCTCATGGTATGGCGTATTTACGGGGAGATAGTAAGGCTTTCCAAAGGTATGTAATATGGCCATGAGTAGGAAGGTAACATAGATATACCCTCCATTGATATTGTATAATGTTTGCGGGATGGCGTAATTTCGAACATTTATCACTTGACGCTGATAATGTTTGATTGTCGCTCCATACACACTGCAACAACTGACACCTTCAAGTGACATCTCATTTTGACGGGACGAAATTGTTCTGTCACGCTGTATATGACGTGTCCAAAGAAATGAAGTAGCTACAGAGTCATAGTAACTCTATGACGTTCGCGGTATTGCAGAAAGTTCGAATATTCATCATTCATCATACACGGTGACCTTGTTAGACCTTAGCTCCACACTTACTGTGCTGGGTAACTGCTCCACATCGTATCTCGTTTTGACGGGAAGAGAACAAGCTTTTCAACAGTATATGATTTTGTCGTTATAGAAGGTACATATGTAATCATTAAAGACCTTTGCGGAAGCGCATAATTTCGAGAAAAAACATTTTGACGGGCGGTGATCTTGTTTTACCTTGGAGTCACGCTTACTGCATCACTTGGCAGTTCTGCGACAGGCGTCGTTGTGATGAGGATATCTAGGGCTTTCACATGATATACCATGTGGGTGTTATACGGGGAGGGGGGGGCATTTAAGTCGCCGTTAGATAGTTCCTACCGCTCGCCTATTGAAGAGATATAAACGAAACTCCATGAGGTTATACTGGTCAGAGCTAATTTGCACATTCATGTAACAAATTTGCATACTATAATTTTTTCACTGACGTAATCATATACCCTGGAAAATATGCGTTTGGACATCATTTTGAT